>CM031243.1:853648081-853723617 GCA_018340775.1 Taxus wallichiana var. yunnanensis
TATGGAGAAATAAGGAGATGTAGCTCTTTGGTTGAATGACCTGGTATGGATAAAGAAGGTGATAAAGATCTATGGTGAGTGACCCGGATTTGTTTTGGAACTATGATTCTTTTTTTTGGGAGGTATATAGAGTTATTTTGTGATTCTTTTGGAGGTATATGGACTTTCTTTATGATGTTTTGGTAGGTAGATTGAGTTTTTAGTGATGCTTTGGGAGGTATATGGAGTTGTTTTGTGATGCTTCTAGAGCTATATGGAGTATTTTTATGTTTTGGGAGGTGTGTTGAATTGGTATTATGAATTATGTGTACTCTTGTGAGTCTTGTTAGGATTTTTATGATTGAGGTTTGATGCCCTCTTAGTTATTATGTACTATTTGATATTTTCCTAGCACTATGTCCATATAGTCATGGTATTTGGTCACGTGAAACCATTTTTATATGTATCATAGTGATGATTCTGTTTGTAAGTTGCATGTGTGTGGTGGATTTTTGCCTATGACATAATTGTTGGAAATTATTCATTACGTGGACTACTTTTTATCTTCCCATACAAGAATTAGAGCTCTTGTTATGTGATAAAATTTGAAGGTATGTATCAAGATGTCTTATGGGTCATTTTTGTTATGTTGAATTTTGTTTGACATGTTGAGGCTGATTACAAATTGGGCACCCACAAAAACAAACAAACTAAATATTAAACAATGAAATATCATGATCTTTTTTTTATTATTGGCAAATAGTTTTTTGAAAGGGACTATACCCTTGTACAATGTGACTCAAGAGCCAGATAAAACTGATGTAACGTAACCAAGTGGGATCAAAATCCAGATATTAACAATAAACCCAACGGCAGAAAACAATCTGCTAAGAGAAAGGCCTGCAACCAGCAATCCAACAGCTAAAAAACAACAATTAAACAACATCAAAACATCAGAACAACTGCCCAGCAGCTGCATAATAGACCAACAACCTGATATAATGATAAGCGCTAGATAAAAAGCAAGGATCATGCCTTGTCCAAGATGGTGGGGTTTTAGGTTTCCCGTATCCCTTCTTTTTCCTATCCACTACCATCCATTCATCATTTCTTTCTTCCATTGATATTGGAATAACCACTTCAATTAATTTGAGTGGGGTGAGATTTTCAGTAAGGGGAGTCGAAGCAGAGTTGATTATTGCATTAGTGTTTTGAAAAGTAGAATCTGGGTATAACTTCTCTGTATTATTCGAAGAGACTTCCATGACGGGTGAGTTATCTTGCATGTGGGCGCTAACTTTCGTAACTGGAATTTCCTAGGGATCGATTGTTAGATGCTCTGGAAGAGAATCTTTCCACCATGTAGGCTTGGTTTTCCGTTGGGAATGTTCACAATCTTTCGTAATATGACCAGTGTTAAAACAACATCGACATCTGAAGGCAAGTCCTTCATAGTCTAATCTTTGAATCCAGAGTCTGTCACCAATCTGCAACTTAATTTCTGCTGGTAAGGCTTTGGATAGATCAAGATCCACAAGGATCCATGCATAAGTAGTGTGGGTTTGAATGGAGGTTTTCTCATCAACAGCTGCACATGAGCCTAGAGTATCCCCTATTGCTATCAAACAAGTTCTGTTCCAAAGCTGGAGTGGGAGTCTAGGTAAACGAACCCAAACCGGGTAGGTATCAAAAGAGTCTTTTGAAGGATCAAAAGATGGAAACCAGGGCTTAGCCATGAGTCCATGTTCACCCCAAACCTAGTGTTGCATAAGAATTAAATCCCTATCCTCAGGGGTTTCAAAAACAACAATGAAATATCATGATCTTGAGATTAAGAAATGATTTAAATTAAAAAGACTAAATAATAAAGTAAAATATTAGTTCGAATCTTCATAGAACATTAAAATTTAAGATATTATCAAAATTGCCTACTTCCATGTGATCACGTTGTATCAGCAAGGTGTTTTATTAAACCACATGTGTCATTGTTGAATTTCTTGCTTATATATCCTTTGATCTTTGGTGTTGTGTCCCATCAAGGATGATGCTCTTATAATGGGAGGGAAATGTAGTATGAATATAAGAAAAAAATAAAATAATTTAAAAAATAATAAAAAGGACTTAATTTTGTGGGTATAAGTGAAGTGTTGGTGGGTGAGTGGAGGCTTGGCATGTGGAAGGAGCCATTCTAGTAGAACATGGAGAGAAACACATCGTGGACAACCTTTCGAGTTTTCACTTTCCTTTCATAATAGTACAAGAACTCTATCTGAGATTGAGAAGAGTTAACCACAATAGAACCCAAGTTAACTTTGAAAATTTAGCAAGAATTGGATAGTTTCAGCAATGACATGGTATGTACGTAGTAGTTAAATACTTAAAATTTATGGTAGATTGTACTTATAGAGATCTCACAATAGATATCCTGTAATTAGTCTCTTTTAGGTTAAATCAACTTGCACATGCGAGATGAATCTAGAACCTAATTATCTACTCATTTTTCTACACAAGAATAGATTAATTTTGATGTATATCCGTAGAGGAAGTGAGTTAAGTTTCGTAAGGAAAGGAAACTACTAATGTCGTTATTTTGTTTTTATATGCGAGAAGAAGAAGAAGAAGATTGGGGTGTATGAGGTGATTTTTGGGGTGAAATGTCTTCATGTATTGATTTATACTTCTTCCGCATCTAAGAACTTGTGTTACATCCACCATGACCTTTACACTTTCAATTTTATATCTCCTGCTCTTTATCTTGTATTTCAAGTATTTATTGTATTGTCTAAGACATTTAAAGTTCCTTTCTTTTTATCCCACATATGTTTGTACAATATTTTATCTCTTTCACTCTTCCTTTGTGTGAATTCCTCTGCTTTCCATTATTATCATCCTTTCAACCATTACAAATAGGATCATAGAGCAAGGTGTAGGCATCATCATGAAGGTGGGTTGCATAAAACATGGAACCCTTTTGTTGTGATATTTTTCTACATGATATGGATATATCTAGGGTAGACGTGGTGTTTAATCTTGGGAAGAAAAAAAACTTTACATCTTGCTAGAAGATATGATGAAGGAAAATCCCAAGTTAGACATTGTAAAACATCACAAATTAGGGATTTTCTTGATAATGAGTTGTGTTGAGGAGAATGGTTTTATCTACATCCAGGATAATAATTTAAATGCATGATTTTAGATATGGAAAAAAATAGAATATTTTTGTTAAAAGGAGCTTTATGAAATGATATGTGGAGCATTACACTTGCATAGGCCTGCCCATAGTTAGATGTGTGAATTACTCCAAACAATGGTCAAATGAAATGTGGTCCCATGGAATGTGATGATTCAAGGAAAATGGTGGAATTGACTTTCCTTTGAAGATTTTTAAGAAATGCCTTATTTGTATGTTTTACCGTGGTTACACGATTTGCACAAAATGATTTATGTGATGTTTGCGAGTATGCATTTTTAGTCACGACCAAAATCTTAAGGATTCTAAAACTTTCTATCAGCGTGTTGTGAGTGTATTTCTTGGTCTTTGAGGAGAAATTTGCATGGATTCACATTCGCTTCAACAACATTTATGAACCACTTGAAAAAATACTCTTCTTTTCCCCGATATAGTTGGTTGTGAATACAGATCACCCGGAGCATTCTCTTACCCCTTCTTCATTACTCCTAGGCATGGTCTCCTTTACCTTCATCCTTTATAATTTTCTTATTTTTTATTCTTCATTATAATTTATTAGAAATAGTAAACTAATGGATAATGATACAATTGGATATTTAACCAACCTTAGATAATGTCAAACAACAAAACTCCAAGTTGTGATTTATGTAGCCAATTTATAGTTTGACCATCAACCGTGGATGCTATGAAAACCTTTCTCACTACTAGAAAGGTATCGAATTGGGTGCTCCCGATTGTTGGTACCGGAGAGAGTTAGATGAGTCATGAAATAGAATAACCATTACTTGAGACCTTGTAAAGTTAGAAAAATGCAATATTCAAAGACTTGCAAAACAACCTTTTGGAACCTAAAAAGAGGTGGAGAGTCACATCAAGCTTTAGATTAAACCCTATTTATTATTTGTGCTCTCTTCTCTTCCCCTCTAGGAGTCTTGTTACCCCATTTTGCAGTTTAGGGAGTTTTGAAAATTTGAAAGCTGATTTTCGCTTCCGATTTCCATTTGGACCATGAATGAAGGAACACTTTTCCGCTTTCGCAAACCTCTAGTATTTTTACTAGAAAGTTTCTTGTAAGATTTAGTTTTGGAAAAAACACATTTCTACAAAGTTTGGAAAATGAATTTCAAATTGATGTTTGGCTCAATCAAGACCAATTACAACTTGTGGCTCCAAAAAAACCATCTCCATTTATAACCCATTTTCTAGTTCTCTATTCCATCGACTTTGGTGAACTATCCATATATAGGAGAGATGCGATGAAATTTTCCATTTCGTTTTCATCTATCGAATGTTATTTGTGGATGAGGTTTCTTATCCCTCAAGCTAAAATATGTTGTTTAATAACTAGGCTAATTATGACCGATGGCCCTGGAAAACTAGCCGTAAACTATAAATTGTTCTCCATTTTTGAATTCCATTAGTTCTGTAAATTTTTAATATATAGGATTACATGTAGAACTTAATCACAGTATTTTCCCATTGGAAGAAATTTTTAAAACATGATTCCTAAGCATCCGAGTTAAAATTAGATGTTTCCACAACTAGTAGGAAATATAAAATAAGGTCGTATGAGTCGTGAAACTTTTTAAAACTTATAAGTAACTATATGAAACTCTCCCTTGTGGATTTTTGTGAGAAATATGACTTTTGCAAAAATAGTGTGCTTTATATTCTCTCTTCCCTATCTTTCTCTCTCCTCCCTTGATAACAAAAAAATGAAATGGAAAGAATATATGCACCTTACCCTCTCTTTTGGTGTGTGCATTATTGTTATTATGTAAATGGAAAACTAAAAATTATAATTATACTTAATTTTTCTCGATGTCATGGTAGCGATTTATCGACGACTCATGCTCACATGATTTTGCAGGTACAAATAAGATGTGAAATAGCATGGTTGTAATTTATTTATGATAATGAAAAAATATGTATTGATATCTTTATAGTAATGTTTCATTCTCCTATTTCTATCAAATAAAATATTGTCCTTGTCGTAGATGAAGTTGTGATAAACTTGTAATTGTTCTTTTACCTCCAGTTTAATAATTAGCCAATTATTATTTATTTCTATTCTTGACCATTTTTATAGCTATGTTGTGAAAATTATATCAAGTATGGTAGTAATAAGTATATCTATAAAAATTACAATGTATTTTATTCTAAACCCTTCAATTCTACATCTTCCCTCAATTATTACAATATTTGTAGGTGAGATTTAATAGTATATGATTGAGAATAACTTGATATTTATTCCATATTGAGTTACCCCCACTTTGACCATGATCATCCTCGGTATGAGTGATAGTATTTACCAACTAATAGTCCTACTCTCATGTTTCATGCTTCGATAGGACCTCATGATGATGAGTTGTTCCCTTGTGTTTCGCTTTACAAATATCATATCTAGTATAAACCTCTAGACTTGGTCCTAACAAGGTGATTAAACCTAATTTAAATTAAAAAATATGATTTATACCATGGACTTATCACTAAGCATATTATGTATTTATGACATGAGGGTTTGGACAATGAGTGGAACCTACATTGTATAATACCTATTTATGAAATATGTGATTTTGAATCCCCTTTCTCTTCACAAACAAGGGTGTTATCTTGGAGGAGTGTTTCTAGTTGTGCATAAGTTGTGGGGTAAGCATAATTGTTTCTCTAGTTTTTCCTATTGGTATGGTGTAGGCCCTTTTCGGTGGTAATGGAAATTAGTCAAATGTGGACCTCTTATGAGAATTAGGGTGAATTACACATTAGTATAAATTTTCCAAAGAAAAGGTAGTTCTAGAGGATCATAGCATGTATAATATTATAATTGGATATCAACTTATAATACACATCTAATACTTCAATTTCCTAGGAATAATCTAGCTTAGTTAAGTGTGAAATCATAGTCCTTAGGATCTTAGCGATTAAGTAAAGGATATACGACGTATGATTACCAAATATTGTAGATAATGCTTAAAAAGAATTTGAAAACATAAAATTTTATAAATTTTACCTTTGAACCCCTTTTCCCCCTCTTAGATAAATGTGTCCCTTAGTATGTAGTAGTGGACTACCATGTACTTCTCATATGGTGTAATTTTTTTCCCATCCATGAATTATTTTGAAGTTGTTAGATCATAGAACCTCTCTTAAGGTTATTGATGAAGGAAATGCTAATTTATATTCACCCAACAATTTAAATTGTTCCTTGGAAGGCATTGAGAAACATTATAGTTGTTGGTTGGTCTTTTTATATGCATTCAATACTTCATGGTCTAAGGAAAATGAATTGAGTAGTTACGTGTAGGGTCACCACTCCTTGTATTCATGAATCCTTAAGTGTAAATTATGTGTCATTTGAATTACAATTGTTCTAAAATAATTTCCATAAAAAGACCAAATTACAACGTAAGTGTAAAGAGTACAAGAGTTAACGAGATTTTGGGTTAGGAGTAATGTCATACTTGTCCTTATAACTCAAGTATACAAAATCATGTTGTTAGAAATAAATATGAATTGATCTTGGTGAGATCAAACTTTTGAGAAAACAAAAGATATATATAAATCTAAATAAAAAAAATTTGTGTCAAAATGTTGAATGGATTCAAACAAGTTATTGAACTATAACAACTATATCATGAAAATAAAGACATTGTGATGGAAGAATGTTTATGGGAAGAGATATGTTGAATCTAAATCTCCCTTAAATCCTAATATTTCTTCCTTAACTTCATGTTAGTTTCCCTTGTGTAACAAGGGTAAAATTTAAAAATTGAATAAACATTTGAGAAGTAGAACCTTAACATAAGAATGAGAGTTTGACGAAGCCTCTAAAGGTAGTCCAGAAAATCATGAGTGAGGTGCTTCATTAGAGATGATAGTTGTAGGTTGGTGATAGATGTATCTTTTCATTTGCCCCGTGGATCGTGTAATGAAAAGTGGAGGCTCAACCGCTTTATGAAGGATTAACAATGGTGGTTAACTTTGAGATGTGATGCTTTAGAAATTGAGGAGATTCTCAAGTTATTATTAATGTCATTTGTAAAGGAAATTATATGTTTTGCAAGTTAGACAATTTCCTTAGAAAAATCCATTATTGGCTTCATAAAATTCCTAAGTGGAATATCAATCATATTTTTAGAGAGCCTAATGGGGTAACGGAATATTTAGCTAATCAAACCATCATTATAAGTGAAGGACCGTTTGCATCTGTGGTGGCTCACGCGTGGGAAGATCTCCTAGATTTCATTTCTCGTGAAGTGAGGAAATATTCAATTAATTAGAAACCTAGCCAAGGGTCCTTTCATTATTTTAATCGGTGTGTTCTTGCGGTGGATTTTTCATGGTTTTTGATGGCAATTCCCCATTTCTGTTAATTTTTCTACATGGTGACAAGAGCGAGATGGCCTTTTTTGGGTATCATCTCCAAGGCTCGCATCCGAATCATCTTCAACGCCAAGGAGGAAGTAGTCTACGACACAATTTGTAAGGTGTTAAGTGCATATTATTTAGGGATTCATTGAGGGCCCGTGTCAATTCCGAACTAGCATCGTAGTTTGTTTCAAGGATTTTGTTCATTAGAAAGAATGTGGAGGAAGTTAGGGTAATTGTAATCTTCTATGTTAAATCGTATCATAGGGTGAATCTGGTTAAAGATCTAGCAGAATTTTATCGGGGGCCTCCTCTTCCAACAGCAATTCCTAAAGGATTGGACTTGGTAGATACCAAACTAATTATAGCTGAATTGTCAGCTCCGAACACTGTGTTGTGTTTTTCCATGGATATCCTGTAGTGCCTTGTTTGGCATATAGTTGGTGAGAAGTAATGAAACTAATTGTTTTCCCTACCCAACCACCGTATATCTTCCTTCCCTGCCACGCAATGCTGGAAGTTAATTCTTTGTTGGCTGTGAGTGTGAGGTGACTCCCCCAACGTCCCTTTCAGACTTGACTTTTTCCTTACATGAGAATACAAGCGATCTTTTAAGATCCTGAAGCCGTAGCCGATCTGACCCGGAGTTAATGTGAGGAGCTGAAAAATGTACAGTCGAAGCCTTTGAAAACGGAAAGAGTGATGCAGAGTTGAAGTTTTTGTGTCAAAAGATGGACTCGGAGGGGGTTTGGAAATACATGGCGGAGCACAGGAGGGACGTTCAGGCGGTTACAGCAGAGATGCGTCCTGCACTGGAGAGCGCGTTGATCCTGCGAGGCTTGTTTTGGAGGCTATCGAAGGTTTTTATGATAAAAATATTGAGAGCAATAATAGTAAAAATTATCAGGGCCTTGCGGACCAGAGAAGGGCATGCTGCGTGCTGTTGGAATCCTTGTTGCCCGTTTTGGCAGATCCAATTCTGGGGAGGATCATCCCATTGTTGCCAGGGTTTTAAGGAGCGGGCTAAGGCCACTGCAGATAAATGGAAGTCAAAGATTGTTATGGACGGGGAGCTGGCCAATGCCAAGCTCTTGGAGGTTCAGGCCTTCTTGCAGCTTTTGGCTACCTTCGGCATTGCAGCGGAGTTTGAGAGGGATTTTCTGCGCAAGCTTGTTATGTCTGTATCTTGGCGCAAATATATTGCTAAACTCTGCGGAGCTCTTGGGCTTTCGGAAATAATGCCAGTAGAAGAGGAATGAGTGGCCTCCAGAGAGAGATAAGTGCGACAGCTGCTGTTGATCCGGATGTTCTGGTTGCACGCGACCACAGTCGTGATCAGTTGTTGCCAAATCTTGCAGCTGTAGTAGAAGAACGAGGTATTCTGTTTGGGCCTCACTGGCTGTACATTCCTCTGCAGCATGCGCTTGGTGTGGTTTCCAGTCACCGAGGAGAAAAAGGAGCAGAAGCAAGACACCTCCACCTGATGTCAGGCGTGGCGATGAACATGTGGAGGGAAGAAAGAGGAGGGGCACTTTCCAGAATGCATTTATTTTAAGAGAGATGGTAGGTGTTTCAGAGGAGCATCGTGTAGGTTTATCCATCGTGAGGTCCCTTCTGAAAATATTAGCAAGTTGACTGGTGGTGAAAAGAATAGAGAATACAGAGAGTCTGGGCAGGACTTTCAAGGCTCCCATACTGCCATAGAAATATCTGCTAACATAGAGGAAGGTAATGTGAAGAGCATATCTCAAGATGGACTTTCTAGTCACCAAGGTGGATTCTTTTTAGAAGAAAATCCAACCGAAAAGGAAAAACAGTTAAATGAGGCTTCATTGAGTGAAAGAGTAATGTCAGGATGGAGTGAAAATCATGATTTACAGCCACCAGTACTAAAGGTGAGTACTGATTCCCAGATACCTGAAGAGAATGCAAATCCTGATTCTGATTCACATCCAATACCTTCAGAAAATGAAGCATTTCTGAGCGCTTCCAACAAGCAGGTTGTCCAACTATGTTGTTATCTATTCAGTATTGAATGCATCCTCAAATTCGGGATTCTCCTTCAAGGTATTTTTTTTATCAAATCGATTAAGTGACAGTGAGAGTGTTACCAGGAGACCCGATGAAATTTATTACAGAGATTCTCTACTGAGACCTTGCTTGTTTTACGATGTAACCCATGGAAGAGAACCTCATAGAGGCCGATCTGTTTCATATCAGAATATTCATGAAGCACATTTTACTTTGCAATTTTATGAGCTGCTTCAATGAGTCACTGAGTTGGCAGGCATAAAGGTCTCTGTTGGAATTATCATACCTTACAAGCTACAGCTGAAGTGTTGCACCGAGAGTTTGACGTTGTCCTCAAATCTGATGAAGGAAAAGGTTTAATTACCATTGCGGTAGATGCCTTTCAGAGCCAGGAGCGATGTTGAACCAGGAGGAACAGGCATGAGCTGTTTTTCCCCTTTTCCAGCTATTTCTTTTATAATGATTGCATGATTATTGCTTGTTCTCCTGGTAAATGTGTGTTGTTTTTGTTTTGGGATAGCTTTGCGTGTGAAAATATCAATTGAAATGCTGTGTGGTTGTGGTGCGCCTTTCCCGCAAGATTGTAGTTTTTTTTTCTCTTTTGGGATAAAGTGTGCGTGGAGTCTTACTGGATACATCTATGTTATGCCTGTAGGAGTAGTTTTGTCCTTTTTCGACCTGGTATTGGACCATCTTCAGCGTGGCAATGAGTTATTGGTTGCTTAAGTTTTGTCCTATTTTAAAATAAAAATAAAAATAAAAATAAAAATATATATATATATAATAATAATAAATGAATAAAAATATTTACCTCATGAGAAGTTGTGTATTTATTGCCTTTTTGATGTTATCAGATCTGGTATTAATTTTGTCTTGGAAATGATACTAGAGAGACCCTTGCTCATCCTTTCCTTTTAAGCAATCTAATTTTGGTATAATCTCATCCCAATTTCATCCCTGGGAGGTCGACTACAAGGTTGGAACATTGTAAATTTCTATTTCCTTTTAGAAGCTTTAACAAACTGTGTATTATGCTTGTCGGATGTGACTGGCTATGACTAGATAGTGGGTTTTCGACGCCGTCTTATGCAAACATGTTTTGGCCAAATCTAACTTGCTTACCTAGCTTATGATGACCTTAAAAATTTTAGTACCCTGGCCAAGGGATATCCTCGTCAGTCCTACATTTGTATTATCTCTCTAACTGGTCTTACGAAAGGTCCACCGACTTCTTTGTGATGGAAAATTTGAGGGTTTGTTATAAGAAAAGCCCTTCCTTGTCGGACGCCCCCATGGTAGTGAGTGCATGAACAGTGTTTTACCCCTTCCGAGCAACAAACAATGAAGTATATGTCGGATGTGGTGAACATGGAACTAAGTCTGAGGCTTGAGATGCTTTTGGGGACCTGTGAGAGGTAAATTACATTTACCCCCAAGCAACAATGTTTTTTGAGACCTTTCTTCGTTATATCGGTAAGTAAGTTAATAGTGTATAACATTGAAATATTTTATTATGTTGGGAATGAAGGGTTTTTCGTTGAGGGATGTGCGGAGTTGGCACTTGAGGCTTAAGAGTGCTTTCAAAGTTTCAACTTATCATACGTGGACGTTGTTTAACCTTGAATATATAAATAAATATTGGGTATAACAATCAAAAACGTCAGCTACATTCTTTAAGGTGTACGCATGTGCAATGCATTCCTTTTTACATGATCTTTGAATTGGGTCCTTGAGTGGCCATAACCCCCCTTAGGCTGTATGAGTTTTAGTGGACTTGTGTGGCATTCTTGCTCTGAGTAGGGATGTTCGGAATAATAAATCTTGTTACCTTTTTTTTTTTTGACATTATCAGGAGAATTTACTATTTCTATATCGGGTGGTTGTAGTACGATTCCTTTATTCTGTTTTGTGAATGTGAAGCTGCTATCGCTATCTTACTTAAGGAAAATAAAAAGGTGTATTATGTGGGAAATTTGTTATAATTTAGAATGTATGGTGTAAGGGTAACCTTGGATAGAAAATGCACAATTTTGGCTTTCATATGTTCTGCAGTGTGCCTTTTGTTAACTAGATATCTATTTTGTTTACATTCATACAAATTACTTTTGCTTATGCCTTGGAATGGAAATCATGCACTAGTCATTCAATTAATTTTGATGAAATATCTAGGAAAAGGGAATGCATGCTCATGCCAGTTCTTTTGAACTGACAAAAGCTAACATGTTTTTGCAGGTTGTTTTTCCGAGCTCAAGTATGAAAGAAGTGGCTGTTGTAGTTGCATAGATGATATCCACTTTGGTGCTTGTACGTTGTCTTTTATGGTTAAACTATTGATAACATCTAGTGGAAAAATTTTAGAAGAAGGGTCAGTGCCTTAGTAAATGTATTGTAGAGTATTGTTGTTGTAACTGTCAAACTTTGCTCTTGAGTTAAAATGTTGAGTTGTAAATCCTACTAAGGCATAGTAGCAATGAGTTTGTAAGCACTATAAAGTGGACTGGATATTCCTTATAAAAGTTAAACGAAAATTTATGTATATGAGCATATTAATGTAGATGTGATCCACTTGAAACCTTTGAGACCTGGAACAATCAAGAGGAATCTATCTTTTGTAACAAAATATGATTACTTGTTTTTTCCCCGAGCTAAACTAATAAACACTATTTTTTTGGTGAAACCTTAAATGATCTCATGGTGAAATCAATGGTTAGATTTTAGAAGATGATAGGATTTAATAAGTAGGAGGGAAATTGATTATTTAAACCTTAAATCTCTCTCTATCATTTGAAATGTTCTCCTTTGTCAAACTTAATGAAGTAAAGTCTAGATGGAACATTTAACCAATCTTGATAAACTCTTAACCTCAATAAAAGACTGATAGTAAACAATGTGACCCTGAAGCTAAATTCTGTTGTCCTGTTCTGTTAACCCTTGCCTTGATTCATGGTGATATTTCTTAAGCAAGGTCAAAATTTAATCCTTAAACAAGAAGGCTATTGTTATGAACCCTAAGCGGTACTTTTCACTCAATCGGAGCTTATGCCTTCACCTGTGCAATAGAGTTGTGGAACATGTGTTAGTGGCTTGAGTAAGATTAATTAACCTTGTAAGAAATGGAAAATGTTCTAAAATCAAATGAATAAGAAAGATTTGGACATCAAATTGATGATCCTAGTTTAGAAAGCTTGGCCTTAAGTTATTTAGTCAAACAGTTGAAAAGAAAGAAGTTCTTCCTTGTGAAAAGAATTGTGTGAATCGTTACATGAAATTTTATAAGAACGTAAGTTAAGAATTAAGAGACACTTTAGTAAACAAGAAAATTTAACAAGAAATTCCTCATGGGATGCCCTAACTGTAAGTGTGTTTTGTGGTTGGACTCCAATGTTGTTCTGTCAAGAAGAGAAAAGTAGATTGTCCTTGATAGGTGTGAACGTTTCCGTGCTGCCTTTATGGTCATCCTTGTATCAGGTTGTTCACAGTGTTAGTTGTATCCTTGGTGACGACTTGTTGCGTCATGTTATGTGTCAAGCAAGTTCAAATCAAAAAAAAATTCTGTATTTCACTGTGTTGTCCTTGTGTTGGTATTTTTGGGTCGTTACATTTTGGTATCAGAGCATAGGTTCATGCTCTCGAACCTATGGGCTGGATTGGTGTTGTATGATGATGTTACATGGTGGTGGTGGTGTTACATGTTGATACTACATGATGATGATGATGTTGCATGATGGTGGTAGATATTGGAAGAGTAATGTGCTTTAAACGTGATGTGATTATTGTCGTAATTGTGATAGTGTGAACGCACGTGTTGTGTATGTCACTTAGTGCGTGTTTTTCATCATGTTGATATGTTGGGGATGGGAGTATTCTCTCTCCTTCTTGTGGATTCTAGGAAGAGTTCACTTGTGAATTATTGTGTGTGATGTGTGAAAAGAATTATAATGTGGATGACGTAGTGTTGGAGCATTGTGGCATATTGTGATATGTGAGTGTATCAATGTGTTGTATGACTAGTTGATGTTAAAAGAAACGAGTTGTATCATGATGTTTTTACCATGTTCTGAAGAAATGTGTGTACCACCTTGCTATGTTGCAATGGATGTTATGTTGTGATGTACTATGTTCATCGTATGTATGACTGTGCAAATAGGTAATGCTTCATGTTGTGATTTTGGGTCATACGGTGAGTGTATGAACCCTATCATATGGTGATTGCACTTTGGGTGCAGAATGTGGTAAAGTGATGTGTTACACTCAGTGAATGTATGATCGTGATCTACCCTGTATATGTACCATATGTAAGACGTTATGGTAGTTATGTGTGTGCCACCGTTATGTTAGCGATGTTGTTGTATGTTATGTTGTGAACCTTACGCTAACCGATCCTGAGGGAAATCGGTAGAAGTGTATGTTGAGAGTGAGGAATGGTGTACCATGGGTCAATAACTCGAGCTAAAACTTGGTTTAGTAGATAACATGTGATTCTTTCCTCTCTCCCTATGTGGTTGTATGTATGCAACCTTAGTGTATCTATGACTATGTTTAGCCTTGTCGAAGTGGTGGCGGGATGATTCAGATGGAGGTGATGACAGTTGTATTATTGATATGTATTTTACGAGCTGAGGCTCGATGTTCCAAGTGCTAAGAACTCGTGAGTACCCCTTTGGTGGCTAGATAAGGCCACACAGTTATCGTAATGTGACATTATTATAAGTTGATTTTATTCGTAAATTGAGCTTTTACTTTATTTTGCAAGGACCAACATCTTTTCTTGATTGCAATGCTTTACAATTTTGGGCATTTCCTTGGTTTGTGGCACTAACATGGGGATTTCGATACTAACTTTGGCTATTTGGCCATTTATTTTAGCTTGATTTGGGGTCTTCTTTTAAATTTGGAATTCTTACCGCCTTGCCCAAGGCTTGTACTTTGCCACTTGGCACTTTGACTGGATTGTTGTGCTGGTTCTAATGTCGTGATGTGTGGAATAGGGTCATGGGATGCACCATGGATTGGTTGGACCTATGGACCCACTTCGTTGTATGGGGGTACGCCCCAAGGGGTACATATAACTAGCGGGTTGTTGAACCACGCGTTATTATGTCACTTGGGTTAGGAGTGTTCGAACTCTATGTGTCTTGGACCATAGGGACAACCGGCCTCCTTGAGGGAGGCATAAGAGTTTGAGGGAGGCATAAGAGTTTGAGGGAGGCATAAGAGACTTGAGGGAGGCATAAGAGTTTGAGGGAGGCATAAGAGACTTGAGGGAGGCATAAGAGTTTGAGGGAGGCTTATGATATTTGTCTGTATGGTTGATGTTTGGGATATATGTTGAGTTATTGTGATGTTTGGTAGTGGTCTTTTGATGTATGTGTTACTCATGTCAGATGGATATGTGTTGTGATGTTGTGGATATGTCATTGATGCCCTTGTGGACCCTATGTACATGTAGTTTTTTTATGAGTCATGGAAAATCCTCATACGTGGAATTGAGGAAATGTCTGGTGGATTGTAGTACTCTTTTGTTTGAGTATTTTGTATGTCAGTCATTGATGTGTGACGAGTACTATGTTATGTGGACTGTGCCTATTCTATTCTGTATTTGAGTAACCTTTTGTGGTGTAATACAATCTTGAAGTATTTACTTGCGTGCTTGTGAATCTGTGGTGTCTTGTGAACCTGATAGGGTGTTGTGTTAGTGGTTCATGTTGGGCACCCACAATAAGGAATAAACCAAAACTCTTCAATGATGAATTTTTTTTAAAAGAAATTAAACTAAAAAAAAAAATGTTAATGGAAAGAGACTAATGAAATGGTGAACAAGAAAGAACTGCCAATCTTCACAGAACCTTGAAAGTTAAAATTTCTACCAAATGTTCCTCTTTGCTTACAACTTGCCTTCCCTCTGGGTTATGTCGCATCGAGGACGATGCTTTGTTAAGGGGAGGAGAATGTAGTGCCTTGTTTGGCATATAGTTGGTGAGAAGTAATGAAACTAATTGTTTTCCCTACCCAACCACCGTATATCTTCCTTCCACCTTGCCACGCAATGCTTTGGAAGTTAATTCTTTGTTGGTCAGTGAGTGTGAGGTGACTCCCCCAACGTCCCTTTCGACTTGACTTTTTCCTTACATGAGAATACAAGTGATCTTTTAAGATCCCGAAGCCGTAGCTGATCTCCCGGAGTTAATGTGAGGAGCTGAAAAATGTACAATCGAAGCCTTTGAAAATGAAAAAAGTGATGCGAGTTGAAGTTTTGTGTCAAAAGATGGACTCGGAGGGGTTTGGAAATACATGGCGGAGCACGGGAGGGACGTTCGGCGGTTACATCGAGATGATCCCCGTCTACCTGGAGAGCGCCATTGATCTGCGCGAGGCTTGTTTTGAGGCTATCGAAGGTTTTTATGATAAAAATATTGAGAGAAATAATAGTAAAATTTATCGGGGCCTTGCGGACTAGAAGGGCATGCCGCGTGTTGTTGGAATCCTTGTTTCCCATTTTGGCGAGATCCAATTATGGGGAGGATCATCCCATTGTTGCTGTGGTTTTAAGGAGGAGGCTAAGGCCACTGTAGATAAATGGAAGTCAAAGATTGTTGGACGGGAGCTGGCCAATGCCAAGCTCTTGAGGTTCGAGCCTTCTTGCGCTTTTGGCTACCTTCGGCATTGCAGCGAGTTTGAGAGGGATTTTTCTGCGCAAGCTTGTTATGTCTGTATCTTGGCACAAATATATTGCTAAACTCTGCCGAGCTCTTGGGCTTTCGAAATAATGCCGAGTAGAAGAGGAACGAGTGGCCTCCAGAGAGAGATAAGTGCGGCAATGCCTGCTACAGGCGAGCTCAAGGAACCGTTGGGTTGATCCGGATGTTCTAGTTGCATGTGACCACATTCATGATCGAGTTGTTGCCAAATCTTGCAGCTGTAGTAGAAGAACGAGGTATTCTGTTTGGGCCTCACTGGCTATACATTCCTCTGCAACATGCGCTTGGTGTGGTTTCCAGTCACCAAGAGAAAAAGGAGCAGAAGCGGGACACCTCCACCTATTTCAGGCGTGGCGATGAACTGTGGAGGGAAGAAAGAGGAGGGGACTTTCCGAATGCATTTATTTTAAGAGAGATGGTAGGTGTTTTTGAGAGAGCATCGTGCGGGTTTATCCATCGTGAGGTCCCTTCTCAAAATATTATTAGCAAGTTGATCGGTGGTGAAAAGAATAGAGAATACAGAGAGTCCGGGACTTTCAAGGCTCCCATACTGCCATAGAAATATATCTACTAACATAGAGGAAGGTAATGTGAAGAGCGTATCTCAAGATGGACTTTCTAGTCACCAAGGTGGATTCTTTTTAGAAGAAAATCCAACCGAAAAGGAAAAAAACAGTTAAATGAGGCTTCATTGAGTGAAAGAGTAATGTCAGGATGGAGTGAAAATCATGATTTACAGCCACCAGTACTAAAGGTGAGTACTGATTCCCAGATACCTGAAGAGAATGCAAATCCTGATTCTGATTCACATCCAATACCTTCAGAAAATGAAGCATTTCTGAGCGCTTCCAACAAGCAGGTTGTCCAACTATGTTGTTATCTGTTCAGTATTGAATGCATCCTCAAATTTGGGATTCTCCTTCAAGGTATTTTTTTATCAAATCGATTAAGTGACAGTGAGAGTGTTACCAGGAGACCCGATGAAATTTATTACAGAGATTCTCTACTGAGACCTTGCTTGTTTTACGATGTAACCCATGGAAGAGAACCTCATAGAGGCCGATCTGTTTCATATCAGAATATTCATGAAGCACGTTTTACCTTGCAATTTTATGAGCTGCTTCAACGAGTCACTGATTTGGCAGGCATAAAGGTCTCTGTTGGAATTATCATACCTTACAAGCTACAGCTGAAATGTTGCACCGAGAGTTTGATGCTGTCCTCAAATCTGATGAAGGAAAAGGTTTAATTACCATTGCGGTAGATGCCTTTCAGAGCCAGGAGCGATGTTGAATCAGGAGGAACAGGCATGAGCTGCTTTTTCCCTTTTTTCCAGCTATTTCTTTTATAATTAAATGCATGATTATTGCTTGTTCTCCTGGTAATTGTGTGCTGTGTTTTTGTTTTAGGATAGCTTGCGTGTGAAAATATCAATTGAAATGTTGTGTGGTTGTTGTACGCCTTTCCCGCAAGATTGTAGTTTTTTTCTTTTTTTTTGGGATAAAGTGTGCGTGGAGTCTTCTTGGATACATCTATGTTATGCTGTAGGAGTAGTTTTGTCCTTTTCGACTCGTATTGGACCATCTTCACCGTGGCAATGAGTTATTGGTTGCTTAAGTTTTGTCCTATTTTTTAAAATAAAAATAAAAAAAAATAAAATATATATATATATATAATAATAAATGAATAAAAATATTTACCTCATGAGAAGTTGTGTATTTATTGCCTTTTTGATGTTATCAGATCTGGTATTAATTTTGTCTTGGAAATGATACTAGAGAGACCCTTGCTCATCCTTTCCTTTTAAGCAATCTAATTTTGGTATAATCTCATCCCAATTTCATCCCTGGGAGGTCGACTACAAGGTTGGAACATTGTAAATTTCTATTTCCTTTTAGAAGCTTTAACGAACTGTGTATTATGCTTGTCGGATGTGACTGG
Organism: Taxus wallichiana var. yunnanensis; assembly: GCA_018340775.1. Classification (NCBI taxonomy): domain Eukaryota; kingdom Viridiplantae; phylum Streptophyta; class Pinopsida; order Cupressales; family Taxaceae; genus Taxus; species Taxus wallichiana. The sequence continues at coordinate 853,666,289 of CM031243.1, forward strand.
CTATGACTAGATAGTGGGTTTTGACATGCCGTCTTATGCAAACATGTTTTGGCCAAATCTAACTTGCTTACCTAGCTTATGATGACCTTAAAATTTTAGTACCCTGGCCAAGGGATATCCTCGTCAGTCCTACATTTGTATTATCTCCCTAACTGGTCTTACGAAAGGTCCACCGACTTCTTTGTGATGGAAAATTTGAGGGTTTGTTATAAGAAAATCCCTTCCTTGTCGGACGCCCCCATGGTAGTGAGTGCATGAATAGTGTTTTACCCCTTCCGAGCAACAAACAATGAAGTATATGTCGGATGTGGTGAACATGGAACTAAGTCTGAGGCTTGAGATGCTTTTGGGGACTGTGAGAGGTAAATTACATTTACCCCCAAGCAACAATGTTTTTTGAGACCTTTCTTCGTTATATCAATAAGTAAGTTAATAGTGTATAACATTGAAATATTTTATTATGTTGGGAATGAAGGGTTTTTCGTTGAGGGATGTGCGGAGTTGGCACTTGAGGCTTAAGAGTGCTTTCAAAGTTTCAACTTATCATACGTGGACGTTGTTTAACCTTGAATATATAAATAAATATTGGGTATAACAATCAAAAACGTCAGCTACATTCTTTAAGGTGTGCGCGTGTGCAATGCATTCCTTTTACATGATCTTTGAATTGGGTCCTTGAGTGGCCATAACCCCCTTAGGCTGTATGAGTTTTAGTGGACTTGTGTGGCATTCTTGCTCTGAGTAGGGATGTTCGGAATAATAAATCTTGTTACCTTTTTTTTGACATTATCAGGAGAATTTACTATTTCTATATCGGGTGGTTGTAGTACGATTCCTTTATTCTATTTTGTGAATGTGAAGCTGCTATCGCTATCTTACTTAAGGAAAATAAAAAGTGTATTATGTGGGAAATTTGTTATAATTTAGAATGTAGGGTGTAAGGGTAACCTTGGATAGAAAATGCACAATTTTGGCTTTCATATGTTCTGCAGTGTGCCTTTTGTTAACTAGATATCTATTTTGTTTACATTCATACAAATTACTTTTGCTTATGCCTTGGAATGGAAATCATGCACTAGTCATTCAATTAATTTTGATGAAATATCTAGGAAAAGGGAATGCATGCTCATGCCAGTTCTTTTGAACTGACAAAAGCTAACATGTTTTTGCAGGTTGTTTTTCCGAGCTCAAGTATGAAAGAAGTGGCTTGTTGTAGTTGCATAGATGATATCCACTTTGGTGCTTGTACGTTGTCTTTTATGGTTAAACTATTGATAACATCTAGTGGAAAATTTTTAGAAGAAGGGTCAGTGCCTTAGTAAATGTATTGTAGAGTATTGTTGTTGTAACTGTCAAACTTTGCTCTTGAGTTAAAATGTTGAGTTGTAAATCCTACTAAGGCATAGTAGCAATGAGTTTGTAAGCACTATAAAGTGGACTGGATATTCCTTATAAAATTTAAACGAAAATTTATGTATATGAGCATATTAATGTAGATGTGATCCACTTGAAACCTTTGAGACCTGGAACAATCAAGAGGAATCTATCTTTTGTAACAAAATATGATTACTTGTTTTTCCCCCGAGCTAAACTAATAAACACTATCCTTTTATGGTGAAACCTTAAATGATCTCATGGTGAAAGCAATGGTTAGATTTTAGAAGATGATAGGATTTAATAAGTAGGAGGGAAATTGATTATATTTAAACCTTAAATCTCTCTCTATCATTTGAAATGATCTCCTTTGTCAAACTTAATGAAGTAAAGTCTAGATGGAACATTTAACCAATCTTGATAAATTCTTAACCTCAATAAAGGACTGATAGTAAACAATGTGACCTTGAAGCTGAATTCTGTTGTCCTGTTCTGTTAACCCTTGCCTTGATTCATGGTGATATTTCTCAAGCAAGGTCAAAATTTAATCCTTAAACAAGAAGGCTATTGTTATGAACCCTAAGCGGTACTTTTCACTCAATCGGAGGTTATTCCTTCACTTGCAATAGAGTTGTGGAACATGTGTTAAAGTGGCTTGAGTAAGATTAATTAACCTTGTAAGAAATGGAAAATGTTCTAAAATCAAATGAATAAGAAAGATTTGGACACCAAATTGATGATCCTAGTTTAGAAAGCTTGGCCTTAAGTTATTTAGTCAAACAGTTGAAAAGAAAGAAGTTCTTGCTTGTGAAAAGAATTGTGTGAATCGTTACATGAAATTTTATAAGAACATAAGTTAAGAATTAAGAGACACTTTAGTAAACAAGAAAATTTAACAAGAAATTTCTCATGGGATGCCCTAACTGTAAGTGTATTTTGTGGTTGGACTTCGATGTTGTTCTGTCAAAAAGAGAAAAGTAGATTGTCCTTGATAGGTGTGAACGTTTCCGTGCTACCTTTATGGTCACCCTTGTATCAGGTTGTTCACAGTGTTAGTTGTATCCTTGGTGATGACTTGTTGCGTCATGTTATGTGTCAGGCAAGTTCGACCAAAAAAAAAAATTCTTGTATTTCACCGTGTTGTCCTTGTGTTGGTATTTTTGGGTCGTTACATATCCACTCGACGAGCATAGATAGGTTTGGTGATGATCACCGATTTTGTAGTTTAGGAGTTTTGTGCTCTCTTCTCTTCCCCTCTAGGAGTCTTTTTACCCCATTTTGCAGTTTAGGGATTTTTGAAAATTGGAAAGTTGATTTTCGTTCAGATTGGCATTTGGACCATGAGTGAAGGAACACTTTTCTACTTTCGCAAACCTCTAGTATTTCTACTAGAAAGTTTCTTGTAAGATTTAGTTTTGGAAAAAACACATTTCTAGAAAGTTTTGAAAAGGCATTTCATAGGCATCCGATTGATGTTTGGCTTGATCAAATTGCACCAATTATGACTTGTGGCTCTAAAAACCATCTCCATTTGTAACCCATTTTCTAGTTCTCTATTCCATCAACTTCGTGAATTATCCATATATAGGAGAAATGGGATGAAATTTTCCATTTCATTTTCATCTATCGAATGTTATTTGTGCATGAGGTTTCTTATCCCTCAAGCTAAAATATGTTGTTTAACAACTAGGCTAATTACAACCGATGGCCCTGGAAAACTAGCCGCAAAATGTAAATTGTTCTCCATTTTTGAATTCCATTAGTTCCTGTAAATTTTTAGTATATTGTATTACATGTTGGAACTTAAACGTTGTGCATTTTCCCATTGGAAGAAATTTTTAAAACATGATTCCTTAGCGTCCGAGTTAAAATTAGATATTTTCGCAACTAGTAGGAAAATATAAAATAAGGTCATATGACCTTAGTCAACATAATAAACTGTCGTGAAAAATTATTAAAACTTATAATTAACTATATGAAACTCTCCCTTGTGGATTTTTGTGAGAAATATGACTTTTGGAAAAATAGTGTTCTTTATATTTTCTGCTCCCTATCTTTCTCTCACCTCCTTGGATAAGAAAAAAATGAAATGAAAAGAATATATGAACCTTACCCTCTCTTGTTGTGTGTGCATTATTGTTATTATGTAAATGGAAAACTAAAATTTTAATTATACTAGATTTTTCTAGATGTCATGCCGCGATTATCACCGACTCACGCTCACATGATTTTGCAAGGTACAAATAAGATGTGAAATAGCATGGTTGAAATTTATGTGTTTATTTTTGTAATTTATTTATGATAATGAAAAAAATATGTATTGATATGTTTATAGTAATGTTTCATTTTCCTATTTCCATCAAATAAAATATTATCCTTGTCGTAGATGAAGTTGTGATAAACTTGTAATTGTTCTTTGTCCTCCAAATTACATAATTAGCCAATTATTATTTATTTCTATTCTTGACCATTTTTATAGCTATGTTGTGAAAATTATATCAAGTATGGTAATAATAAGTATATCTACAAAAATTAAAATGGATTTTTCTAAACCCTTCAATTCTACATCTTCCCTTGATTATTACAATATCTCGTAGGTGAGATTTAATAGTATATGATTGAGAATAACTTGATATTTATTCCATATTGAGTTAACCCAACTTTGACCATGATCATCCTCGTATGAGTGATAATATTCACCAACTAATAGTCCTACTCTCATGTTTCATGCTTCGATAGGGCCTCATGATGAAGAGTCATTCCCTTGTGTTTCGCTTTACAAATATCATATCTAGTATAAACCTCTAGACTTGGGCCTAACGAGATGATTGGACCTAATTTAAACTAAAATTTATGATTTATACCATGGACTTATCACTAAGCATGTTATGTATTTATGATATGAGGGTTTGGACAATGAGTTGAATCGACATTGTATAATACCTATTTATGAAACATGTGATTTTGAATCCCCTTTCTCTTCACAAACAAGGGTGTTATCTTGGAGGAGTAGTGTTTCTAGTTTTGCGTAAGTTGTGGGATAAACATAATTATTTATGTAGTATTTCCTATTGGTATGGTGTAGGCCCTTTTTGGTGGTATTGTAAATTAGTCTAAAGTGGACCTCTTATGTGAATTAAGGTGAATTACACATTAGTATAAATTTTCCAATGAAAAGGGTAGTCACTAGAGGATCATAGGGTGTATAACATTATAATTGCATATCACCTTGTAATACACATATAATACTTAAATTTCCTAGGAATAATCCAAACTTGGTTAAGTGTGAAATCATACTCCTTAGGATCTTAGTGATTAAGTAAAGGACATATGACGTATGATTACCAAATATTGTAAATATTGCTTTAAAAGATTTTAAAATGTAATTTTTTTAAATATTTCATTTGAAACCCTTTTCTCCCTCTTAGATAAATGTGTCCCTTAGTATGTAGTAGTGGATTACCATGTGCTTCTCGTATGGTGTAATTTTTCCCCCATCCATGAATTATTTTGAAGTTAATAGATCATGGAGCCTCTCTTAAGGTTATTGGTGAAGGAAATGCTAATGCATATTCACCCAACAATTTAAATTGTTCCTTGGAAGGCATTGAGAAGCATATAGTTGTTGGGTTGTCTTGTTATATGCATTTAATACTTGATGGTCTAAGAGAAATGAAATGAGTAGTTAGGTGTAGGGTCACCACTCCTTGTAGTCATGAATCCTTAAGTGTAAACTATGTGTCATTTGAATTACAATTGTTCTAAAATAATGCCAATAGTGAGACCAAAGTACAACGTAAGTGTAAAGAGTACAAGAGTTAACGAGATTTTGGGTTAGGAATAATGTCATACTTGAAGTCCTTATAACTCAACTAGACATTTTCATGTTGTTAAAAATAAATATGAATTTCTCTTGGTGAGATCAAACTTTCAAGAAAACAAAAGATATGTATAAATCTAAATAAAAAAATTTGGTGTCAAAATCTTGAATGGATTCAAACAAGTTATTGAACTATAGCAACTATAACAAGAAAATAAAGATACCATGATGGAAGAATGTTTATGGGAAGAGATATCTTGAATCTAAATCTCCCTTAAATCCTAATATTTCTTCCTTGACTTCACGTTAGTTTCCCTTGTGTAATAAGGGTAAAATTTAAACATCGAATAAACGTTTGAGAAGAAGAACCTTAACATAAGAATGAGAGTTTGACGAGCCTCTAAAGGTAATCTAGGAAAATCAAGAGTGAGGTGCTTCATTAGAGATGACAATTGTAGGTTGGTGATGGAGGTATCTTTTCGTTTGCCTCCGGGATCATGTAATGAAGTGGAGGCTCAAGCACTTTTTAAAGGATTAACAATGGTCATAACCTAAGATGTGACGCTTTAGAAATTGAGGGAGATTCTCAAGTTATTAGTACTCACCGCGTAGGATACTAATGTTTTACTTTATTGCTATTAGTTTGTTTTGGTGTGCGTTCAATATTCATATCCTAATGTTTTGGTAAAAATGTACTTAACTATTGCTAGCGGAAGGTAAATTTTTGAATTCCCTCGTCGATGATTGGTTGATTCCTGTTCCCTCATTGCCCGATTTCCCTCCACCATCTACCGCAGATATGACCTGGTTTAATAAAGTTTTCTTTGCCTCTTTTATTTTGACATGTAGCTAAGGTATTTTCTGTAATTCTTTCACTACTGGTCGTCGCAGCGGCCGCTGCTATTGTGCTATGAGATTCACACCTGGCCTCCTGCATGCAGCAATCTGTGTACATGGCAGTATACAAGAGAAGAAGGATTTTTTTATCAGACGTTATCTTTGCACAAGCATGCAGATTTGGAGATATCATTTTTATTTTGTTTTGAATCTGTCCACAAAGGCGTCTACGACTGTGGAAGATGTGAGTACGCTGAGGCAGGGTTCTCTTCTTGTTTTCTTTTCATTTCCTGTTTTCATGGTTGTGTTCAATTGCTGGTAGGTTTTTGTTGTTTTCCTCTGTTGTGCGGTGAAATTGCAGCCCTTGTATGGATCTCTGACCCCCATCGACTCAGTAAAGAGGCTTCATTTTGTTGAATGTCCAGCCACAAAATGTTCTCATCTTCTTTGTCCCTTCCAAATCCTCTTTGTTTTTTTTGCTCGCATCTCACAAAATAGGCAAGTTACCATTTTGGGGGATTTTTAAAAGGCGATTTGTTGTTTTTAGGTCAGGCCAAGTCTTCAAAGTGGAAAACCACTTGCATCCACGAGAGATTTCCTTAACATTGCTAGATTCAGAATCCAAAATTAGATCTACGCTGTGGATATATCTTTTTATTTTTGTCATGTTACCTGCATCTTAAATAGTGCCCTTCAGATCTTAGGCCTGCTGCACTTGACTCCAGCTACTAACAATTGTACGAGTATAGTATTATACACTTGTCCCTTCCACACACACTTCTCATGTATTGTCATGGACATGCCCTGCTTTCTTCTATGTCTGATACACCTATATATGCTTTTCCACAACAATTTGTAGTGAGAAAAATAGCCACAGAGGTATTTTACATTTTATTGATTCGTTCGATAGTCAAATGGGTATATCAAATTGCTAGGGTTTTTAGGATATTAGCATTCACTGTTTTTTTTGTTGTGTGTATTACAAACTGAAAACCAAGAATTGGATTTGTATCTGCCGTTGGATTCAGTACTGTTTTAACGCTACTTGCATTTCCATTTGCATTTGGATTGAGTAAATGTTCAGATATATTTTACATTGTTTGTAGGTTGTGTTCAGACGGGGTTCCATACTCCCTTGGCCTCCATCGCTTTGACAATGATTTGACAATCAAACTCGATGATGTCATTTTCCATGCTATGTCTACACTGTGATATATCTTTTTATTTCTGTCATGTTACTCCGCATCTTAAATAGTGCCCTTCGGATATTAGGCCTGCATTGTGCACTTGACTCCAAATTTACAACAAAATTTGCATATGCATAGCATTTGGACCTGGAAAATATGATTTCACATTATTTTTTGATATTTGGATATGCTTTGTATGTTCTACAAAGAACGTTCATATGCATTTGCATTTGGACCCAGAAACTTACCATTCATGTTTTTGGCTTTTGGCATTCACAGCTTTTTAGAATTGTATATGTTTGTTTGTGGTTCAAACTTAGAACAAAATTTGCATATGCATAGCATTTGGACCTGGAAAATATGATTTCACATTATTTGTTAATATTTTGGTGTTTTCAGTGTTGAACGATTTTGACAGTTGCATATTCTCATATGTTCTACAAACATAAAACTGTCTTGCATTTGCATTTGGTCAATGCTTGGACAAATATGTCACTAATTGTCCATTTTTTGGGGGTTTCAGCATTAAATGTGATTTTGTGGATATGGTTTTTCAAAAAACTTTGTTAATGTGTGCAATTTTCAGACAGTTTGGTAACATTTATAATTACTGTTCACACACTTGGTAAACCGAACAATGCAAGCACTTGGGAAGGAATTTGTTCTTGAGGTGAAGTGATAGTAAGCACTGAAGCAAGGAGAAGCGATACAACCGCTGTGATGTGCCCACTACTATATCATTGGAGGTCCCTAGCATTACATATACTACGGAGGAACAAAGCTGGAATTTGTTCGAAACGCAGTACTAAAAAGCACTTCATATTTAGAAGACATGTTTTCAGGTTTTCAACCCACCGTGTTGGGTTTCAAATTTTCACGTTTCTTACTATGTTCTAGATTAAATGATTCAATTCAATTTTCTTGTTAAGAATTCGATGCTTGCTCCCAAGAGCAATCGCTTAACTTTCACTATTTTGACATTTAAATTCGTTTTTAATAAAAACCTCGTGTGTAGCAAATGTCATTTAATCATCTAATGTCAGAGAATGAAACATAAGCCTTCTGCCACGACCTTGACAAGACTAGATGTTTTTTGAAATCCCCTAGTATGCAAGATTAAAGGCTAGACTTAGCTGCAAATGTATGTCTTTTAGTGTTGGCTCTTCTCAAGAAGGATCCCACTGAATTTTCCATCTTCAATCTCAATTGCCAACTCGAGTTAAATGCATAGGCATTCTTTCGATTGCATCTTTGAGGAATTCTTTCATGTTTGGATTCCATGATCTTAGCCTAAAAAAATTTGAATTGGTAATCTTGCTAAAACACAGTCGTAAATGCAAGAGAACAACGCACCCGCAAAGGAAACCTTAAAACCAGGAAAATTGCGTGATCAAAGTCCTGAAAGAGAAACACTTGGTTGTGTGCAAAATATATAGTGATAGTTACGAATCCTTATGTGGCGGTAGAGGAGATTGATCTCAATCATCATTACCCGATGCAATGAAAGTAGAATTCTAGTTTGATATGTCCTCTAGATTCCAAAGCCCGCATGAATGTTTCTAAGTAATTATAACGCATTTTGAAAACCACCATTTTGCACAAAAAATGACTATGGGCTTGACAAAGATTGTGGAATTTGGCTTCACATCCGCAATTGCAATTGCATGAATGTTTCTAGCTAATTATAAGAGGCATTCTTTCTCGACCGCATCTTTGAGTAATGCTTTCATCTTTGATTCCATGATCTTACTAGTCATGCCAGCCTACATTTTTATAAAGAATATATAGCTAATTCGCCACTTTGGTATGACTTTGCACGACTTGAATTGCTAGATGCAGCCTTTCCTATAAATAAATGTCATGTGCGAGTTCTGCTCTCAACGACACCTCCTGCCAAATAAATTGTAAATCTCCAAATTAACCTCTAATGGTCATTTATCATTCATTTATACATAGAAATAATAATTGCCTTTCATTTGCTTTAAAGATTTTGTGAAACATTTTTATTTTTGAACCCTTTCTAGGAGTTTTAAGTATGCTTTTAATGCAAATAACTATTTGAAACAAATAAGATTTAGTGAAGGCTAAATATAAAATCGGCTCAAAGATTTCTTGTTCGCTTTGAATCCGCGTCAGGTGAAATGAGGCTATAACGAGTTTCAATTGCCTCCATTCTTATATTCTATTGTTGAACCACTTGATAAAAGGGCAATAAATTCATTCATGTCTCAATGGTTAAATCCACTTGTAAATTTTGATACCATACATAAAAATGAGTGAATCTAGATGTACACTTTGGATACTATACATGCCTATGTAGTCAGCCAAGGCCTTGACGATTTTGTCAATGGTCTTCACCGTTTTGATGCTCATCACTACTGCCCCAAACCCTCTTCCGAGACCATTGGCCAAGAGTAATGGCACTTTACTAATCGAATATGTATATATGTCTCAATAGACATTGTTTCCTAGGAATTGTTTTGCTTCCCCATATAAATTCCAAGCACTTTGGTATTCAGAAAGTGCTCTACAATCCGTAATGGATTCCAAATTTCAAAAGAAAATTTCTACACATGTAACCTAAGTACATTTCAATCTAATTAATCTGAATTATATACATTACACTAGTGTAGTTAGGGAATTGGACGCTCTTCTCTGCACGACTTCCCCAGGGTTAGCTACAAGTCAAATTTAATCGCATTTGGCTAGAGTAGCCAGAGAATCAGTCCGTGTTCTTCTCAGACCTTCCCCAGGCTCATCTACAAATCTAATTTATGAACTTCCCCAGGCTTGCATCCAGGTCTAATTCTAAGTGCATTTGTATGCTATTGATCTAATTTAAATGCCATAGTTAGAAAATCAAACTAGGTTCTTCTCAAAACTGCCCCAGGGATATTTAGGAATGTAATTTAAGCACATTTGGCCAGTATAGCTCTAGAATGTCTCTGTTCTTATCCAAAGCTGGGCGTCATCTACAAATCTAGTATAAGAGCTTCTCTAGGGTCATTTGCAAGCATGCATTTGGATGTAATTAGTCATACATAAATTAAATGCATTTATCTAGTGAGTGATCTATATTTCTTCTCCAGACAACCCCAGGGTTATCTACAATTCTAATTCAAGTGCAATTGGCTGTGAACATTTAATTTAAAAACACTTGGTTAGTTTAGCTAAGGAATCAGTCTTTGTTCTAAACAGAAGTTACCCAGGATACCCAGAGTCAGTGCATTTGGATGCAATTAGTCCAAAAGTATAGTTATACATAAGGCATCTCTCTGCGTAAAGTGGCTTTGCTTCTCGCTATGAAAAAGAACTAATTTGTTAGATAAAGTGCATTGGCATTTTAGGTATAATTATAACGCATTTTAAAAACCACCATTTTGGCACAGTGCAACGACTATCTTGCCGACAAAGATTGTGGAATTTGGCTTCACATCTACCAATTGCAATTGCATGAATGTTTCTAGCTAATTAGAAGAGGCATTCTTTCGACCGCATCTTTGAGTAATGCTTTCATCTTTGGATTCCATGATCTTACTAGTCATGCCAGGCCTACATTTTTATAAAGAATATATAGCTAATTCACCACCGGTATGACTTTGTTTGACTTGAATTGCTAGATGCGGGCCTTTCCTATAAATAAATGTCATGAGTTCGCTCTCAACGACACCTCCTGCAAATAAATTGTAAATCTCCAAATTAACCTCTAATGGTCATTTATCATTCATTTATACATAGAAATAATAATTGCCTTTCATTTGCTTTAAAGATTTTGTGAAACATTTGTTATTTTGAACCCTTTCTAGGAGTTTTAAGTATGCTTTTTAATGCAAATAACTATTTGAAACAAACTAAGATTTAGTGAAGGCTAAAAATAGTACTTGGCTCAGCATTTCTTGCTCATTTTGAATCCGCGTCAAAGTAAATGAGGCTATAACGAGAGTTTCAATTGTCTCCATTCTTATATTCTATTGTTAAACCACTTGACAAAAAGGGCAATAAATTCATTCATGTCTCGCAATGGTTAAATCCACTTGTAAATTTTGGATACCATACATAAAAAATGAGTGAATCTAGATGTACACTTTGGATACTATACATGCCTATGTAGTCACCAAGGCCTTGACGATTTTGTCAATGGTCTTCACCGGTTTTGATGCTCATCACTACTTCACTGCCCAAACCCTCTTCCGGAGACCATTGTGACAGCAAAGTAATGGCACTTTACTACTGAATATGTATATATGTCTGAATAGACATTGTTTCCTGGGAATTGTTTTGCTTCCCCATATAAATTCCAAGCACTGGTATTACTGTAGAAAGTGCTCTACAATCCAGAATGGATTCCAAATTTCAGTACAATTTCTACACATGTAACCTAAGTACATTTCAATCTAATTAATCTGAATTATATACATTACACTAGTGTAGTTAGGGAATTGGACGCTCTTCTCTGCACGACTTCCCTAGCGTTAGCTACAAGTCAAATTTAATCGCACTTGGCTAGAGTAGCCAGAGAATCAGTCCGTGTTCTTCTCAGACCTTCCCCAGGCTCATCTACAAATCTAATTTATGAACTTCCCCAGGCTTGCATCCAGGTCTAATTCTAAGTGCATTTGTATGCTATTGATCTAATTTAAATGCCATAGTTAGAAAATCAAACTAGGTTCTTCTCAAAACTGCCCCAGGGATATTTAGGAATGTAATTTAAGCACATTTGGCCAGTATAGCTCTAGAATGTCTCTGTTCTTATCCAAAGTCAAGGCCATCTACAAATCTAGTATAAGAGCTTCTCTAGGGTCATTTGCAAGCATGCATTTGGATGTAATTAGTCATACATAAATTAAATGCATTCGTGGGGTTATCTACAATTCTAATTCAAGTGCAATTGGCTGTGAACATTTAATTTAAAAACACTTGGTTAGTTTAGCTAAGGAATCAGTCTTTGTTCTAAACAGAAGTTACCCAGGATACCCGAGTCAGTGCATTTGGATGCAATTAGTCCAAAAGTATAGTTATACAGAAGGCATCTCTCTGCGTAAAGTGGCTTTGCTTCTGCTATGAAAAAGAACTAATTTGTTAGATAAAGTGCCTTGGCATTTTAGGTATAAATATTGCAAGGGCGTTGTTAACATCTTACAAGGACACTGCAGTTCAGTAAATCATTGATTGGATACCATGCTCACTGTTTTGTCATGCCCTAGGGTAAGTTTCAAACCCATTGACCGAGAGAAATGGAGCTCAAAGAACTTATGGTCACTTATTACTATCAAAGTGTATCTCTTACACATTTAAGATTCGCATTCAAAACTATTAGCGTTATATTTTACGGAAATTTCTACTATCAAGAGGCTTCCATTTGGCAAAAAAATCATAATATTTTTTGAGCTTGATGATGTAAAATTCTGCCTTCTTTTTCTAGTGTCTCGCTCAAAGTACCCGGCAGAAAAGCCCACACCTTGCATTTTGAGGTTCAAGCTCAATTTCTTCCCTTTTGGTTGACATTATTTTCTTATTTACTGTGTCATATTCAGGTACAATCATCGAAACATTTGCGGTTGCTATTACATTCACATTGGCAATCAGATCATAAGAATCGCCTGATCTTAAAGGTTAGTAGTTTTGCAATTTGCTACACACTGTATATGCTTTTCCGCATAACAATTTGTAGTAAGCACAATTATCAATCGATACTTTCTCCGTTATTTAATAAAGCTATTACGCCGCCAATCGTTTTTACCCAACATACAATCCAATTGTTGGTTTTCATTTTGTAATACACACACAAAAAAAACAGGTGAATGCTAATATCCTAAAAACCTAGCAATTTGATATACCCATTTGACTATTGAATGAATCAATAAAATGTAAAATACCTCTGTGGCTATTTTTCTCGCTACAAATTGTTGTGGAAAAGCATATGCAGGTGTATAGAAAATTGCAAAACTACTAACCTTTAAGATGAGGCAATTCTTATGGCCTGATTGCCAATGTTAACGTAACAGCAACTGAACGTTTTGAAGATGGTACCTGAATATGACACAGCAAATAAGAAAATGACATTAACCTATTGGTACATTAACAATAACGCGTAAAATGTACACCATGAATAGAAAACTATCTATATTTTAAAACAATTGAGGCAGATGTCAGTTTTCCCACGCCGTGTGTTATAGGCTATTTCTATATCTAGAACAATGGTTTACTTGATATTATTAGTACCTGCCGCGCAGGATACTAATGTTTTCACATGTTGCTATTAGTTTGTTTTGGTGTGCAGTTCAATATTCATATCCTAATGTTTTGGTAAAAATTTACTTAACTATTGCTAGCGGAAGGTAAATTTTCAAATTCCCTCGTCGATGATTGGTTGATTCCTGTTCCCTCATTGTGCGATTTCCCTCCACCGTCTACCGCAGATATGACCTGGTTTAATAAAGTTTTCTTTGCCTCTTTTATTTTGACATGTAGCTAAGGTATTTTCTGTAATTCTTTCCCTAATGGTCGTCGCAGCGGCCGCTGCTATTGTGCTATGAGATTCACACCTAGCCTCCTGCATACAGCAATCTGTGTACATGGCAGTATCCAAGAGAAGAAGGATTTGTTTTTTACTGTATCAGACGTTTGCTGCGGGGGCATGCAGATTTGGAGATATCATTTTTATTTTGTTTTGAATCTGTCCACAAAGGCGTCTATGACTGTGGAAGATGTGAGTACGCTGAGGCAGGGTTCTCTTCTTGTTTTCTTTTCATTTCCTGTTTTCATGGTTGTGTTCAATTGCTGGTAGGTTTTTGTTGTTTTCCTCTGTTGTGCGGTGAAATTGCAGCGCTTGTATGGATCTCTGACCCCCATCGAGTGAGTAAAGAGGCTTCATTTTGTTGAATGTCCAGCCACAAAATGTTCTGTCCTCTTTGTCCCCTCCAAATCCCCTTTGTTTTTTTGCTCTGCATCTGTCAAAATAGGCAAATTACCATTTTTGGGGGAGTTTTAAAAGGCAGATTTGTTGTTTTTAGTCTGCGGCCAAGTCATATTTGCCCATGTTCTATGATGAAGTCAATAAACTAATCAACACAAATGACTTTTTTATTTTCTAGGAAATAGATATGCATTGATTAAAAGCGGAAAACCATTTGCATCCACTAGAGATTTCCTTAACATTGCTAGATTCGAATCCAAAATTAGACTAGACAAGAGAACGCATGCACTGCAGACTTGAGCAAGCATTCTTTACCAAAAAGAGTAATTTTACAAGGATTTCGAGTCCACGGACTTTTGCTTTTCTTGTTGCGCAGAATTTCATGCAACGTTACTTTTAGTATTGTCAAATTGAGTGCAACTTTGCTTTCAATGTTGTCAACATTATTTCCTATGTAAAAACTAATCTTATTTTTACATGTGGTATACATAATAACATACTCCTTATTTACTTGATTTCATTTTCCATGCTATGTCTACGCTGTGGATATATCTTTTTATTTCACGTCATGTTACTGCATCTTAAATAGTGCCCTTCGGACCTTAGGCTCGTGCACTTGACTCAAATACTACTAACAATTGTGCGAGTATAGTATTATACACTTGTCCCTTCTACACACACTTCTCATGTATTGTCATGGACATGCCCTGCTTTCTTCTATGTCTGATCATAAACCATTGTTCTAGATATAGAAATAGCCTATAACACACGGACACTAGGGAAAAACTGACATCTGCCTCAATTGTTTTAAAATATAGATATTTTTCTATTCATAGTGTACATTTTACGCATTATTGTTAATGTACCAATAGGTTAATGTCATTTTCTTATTTGCTGTGTCATATTCAGGTACCATTTTCAAAACGTTCAGTTGCTGTTACATTAACATTGGCAATCAGACCATAAGAATCACCTCATCTTAAAGGTTAGTAGTTTTGCAATTTTCTATACACCTACATATGCTTTTCCACAACAATTTGTAGTGAGAAAAATAGCCACAGAGGTATTTTACATTTTATTGATTCGTTCGATAGTCAAATGGGTATATCAAATTGCTTTGAGGGTTTTAGGATATTAGCATTCACTATATTTTTGTTGTGTGTATTACAAACTGAAAACCAAGAATTGGACTTGTATCTGCCGTTGGATTCAGTACTGTTTTAACGCTACTTGCATTTCCATTTGCATTTGGATTGAGTAAATGTTCAGATATATTTTACATTGTTTGTAGGTTGTGTTCGAGACGGGGTTCCATACTCCCTTGGCCTCCACCGCTTTGACAATGATTTGAGAATCAAACTCAATGATGTCATAGTTTAGAGTTAGTTGCATTCTACTCATTAAGGTTGTGGCTTGAGATGATCTAATCTGCAGGGCTACTATGCACATGTTTTGGACTTTTGCCGTTAAATTCTTTTGATATTTGGATATGCTTTGTATGTTCTACAAAGAATGTTCATACGCATTTGCATTTGGACCTTAAACTTACCATTCATGTTTTTTGCTTTTGCCATTGACAACTTTTTAGAATCGTATATGTTTGTTTGTGGTTCAAACTTAGAACAAAATTTGCATATGCATAGCATTTGGACCTGGAAAATATGATTTCACATTATTTGTTAATGTTTTGGTGTTTTTCAGTGTTGAACAATTTTGACAGTTGCATATTCTCATATGTTCTACAAACATAAAACTGTCTTCCCATAATTGGACTTTTTTGTGGATATGGTTTTTCAAAAAACTTTGTTAATCTGTGCAATTTTCTGACAGTTTGGTAACATTTATAATTACTGTTCTAGATTAAATGATTCAATTCAATTTTCTTGTCAAGAATTCCATGTTGCCTTGTAAGAATAACCATGTTTAGGCTTCTTTCCTTATATTCGTAATAATGTTTGTATTCCATGAGAAACTGTTTCTTCTTTTACTTGCTCAAACTTTAAGACATCTATTAAAACTTTGTAATTGATTCATACATTTTTTAATCTCAAACTCTTTTTACAAAAATTTTGTTGATCATACATTTAAATCAAAAATGCCATTTAATCACGTGTGCCCAATGAAAGAGTGGAGTGTTTTTCCTTGTGAAACCATGGTCATGAAAATACAACCTACGGTAATTGCAAATATGTAATCTTCATTTCAAAGACTCGCCTGATGTAGTTGCAAGTACCATAGTAGATGTCTATACAGAACATGGAAGCATATCTAATGCATATGAATTGTTTAGAGGATAGGAAAAAGGTTTTAAGAACTTGAAACTGTGTCTGTATATCTTCTTGATTTCACATGATTACTAATTTGAGGACATTGTTGTTACAAATGATATGTTTTTTTGGACACAGGTATCAAATTCCCATAACAGCCCAACAAAACTGTAAGAAAATCACATTACTTTTACAGTTACATTTGTAAAGGTATGTAATATCATCTACAATATCTTCTCAATTTGATGTAATCTGATACAATTCATGTACATTTGAATTTTATAAAAGATTACGTTTCCTATCAGAGTTTCAATTTAAGGTTACATAACTCGTTACAAAAATGGGTAAAATTGCGAATCATATAGAAATAAGCTTTCAAAATTTGCATATGCTTAAAAAAATTGCGCAAGCGAAAACAAAGTGACAACAATTTAGAAGAACATGTTAAGAAATATGAAACAACTTGCGAACCCACTTCGATTTCCAATATAGTAACAGTAACTCCGTAGAAAAAAAGGTACAGATGAAAAGGAAGTAATCAATGCTGAAACATATATGCCACAAAATATGCCATCATTTGTTGACATTGAAAGTGCATTGCAATACGATCATTTGTTTCAAAGTACATCATTCAATTACAACGCAGGTGATTGTCTTTTCGACACAATTCAGGTATTGCTGCATTTTCAGTATACGTCACTTGAATTGCGTATGGGTACCATAGACTATTTTAGATTATGCTTGGCCAATAGGGACCCAACAGCAATATCATCATATGAAAATGAATTGCATGTTGATATGCTTTTCGATTTGCATAGGATATATGAAAAAGACACTTACTTGCGTAGAATGCGGCTTTCTGCAAATGCAAATAGAGATGGCATTGAAATAGGATTATGGGGTGATACATTTTGTATCCATTGGCTGTCTAAATGGCTGAACATCTCGATTTGCATATGGTCAGTCACTCACAAAAGAAAATACCTTCACTTTAACAAAGAATCACTAACACCACCATATTCAATATTATTTCACGATAGAAACCCAACTTGTGGCCACTATGAGCCGTTGTTCTGTACCATAATAATCCCACGGAAAATTGTAGATACCCATACAAAGTTATCACATACTTGTAATGATCTAACTCCTATTTGGAATGCCATTGCTCCTGCAATAGCAAACTCCGGCCTTTTAAAAACACATGTATTTAGTAATGACTGTGGCGAGAGCATGTTTACTGCAATTAGTCTACTGACAATAGAAAATTTTAATGCAATAGCTCTTCGCCGATATATGGCACAATCTTTAACTAATGCAATTTTAGGAAAAGATACATATGCAATTAAATGCTTACAGCTATGCAGACCAGACTTTGGGCAGCCAACAGAAAATCAAGTTTTTGACGCGCAAATATATCTTTCTTTAGTTGGGCTACCATACCAAACAAGTGGTATTGAAAGTAGCGATTTATGTTTGTTATGGATTTCCCATATTCTCCAAGCAAAAATCCAAAAATGGTCAGCAACAACTAAAAAAATTGTTCATGTATATGAATTTTGTCTCCAACCAAAAAGAACCTTTAATGTCATAACATATGAGACAGATACAGCCATATTCATTATGAGCCATTAAGTTATTTGCATAGAACAACAGAAAACACAATGCACAGAACAATAGAAAACACAATGACCAATGCAATGCAATCGGCAAGAAACAATGAAAGTGAGTCAACCAAGTTTAAGCAACATTCAACATTACTATCAGTCACTGCAAAGGCAAATGTACGCGCCAATACAAGATTCCACCATTTTAAATCCCAAATAAGAAAAACAAAAGCAAAGGACCAAGTAACTCAACAAGAAGACAAAATAGAAAATGCAATGACCAAACAAATGCACTTTCCTGCAACAGATGAAAATGACTCACCCAGGTGTAGTCAACATACGACTTTGCCATTTCCTGCTGCAAATGCAAATACAAGTGCTACTATCAAATTTCACCATTTAAAAGCCCACATAAGGAAAACACAAGGTCAAAAACATGCAATGCAACAACAAAACAAACAAACGGATAAAACAATTACAACATACCTTCGTGCTATAGAGATACGCCAACACATGCCTGTGCTCTTTGCGAATCCTTCCATTTCAAAAAAGACATAACCATGATTACCAATAGTACTATCAATGCTTTTTCATCTATATCTAGTGACATATCAATAAAAAAACTTACATTAGGGGACAAGATATGTAAGCAATGCAATAATGCCATTCAACATCAATTGCTTCCTAAATTTGCAGCGCCTTTCAACATAAGAAGAAATGCAAAAATATCTTCAGTCCATAGATTAAGCCTTTTAGAAGAAAGACTTGTTGCTTTACGAATGCCATTTGCACAAATAAGGCAACTTGGATACAAAAGGCCTCAGTTCGGTCTAATTGGAACGCTTATTAATGTGCCTGTCGATTTCAACCGAGCACAAGAGGCATTGCCAAAAAAATAAATGAAACCGAAACAATTGCGATTCAGATAAAAAGAAAGTTGGAGTATAAAAGTGCATATCTAAGAGGAAATGTTAGGCCTAACTACGTCATGCATGCATTAATGGAACTATGTAAATGTCCCTTGTATATTGACAATCATGTAGTTATTAACAATAACTGGCAAAGTAACTTTGAAACACAAATTGCAGATGTAGTAAACAACGTTGTAAATATCGAAGAAATAGATTACAATCCTAATGACATCGAGGCTGAACCCATCACAGAAACAGTTGTACATGCTTATGAAAATGCTCATTCGATAAAAGACCTTCAGGAAAATGTTCTTGCAATTGCACCATCAGAAGGATTCAAACCCTTAGGTCTTTTCGAGGACACATTTTGTGAAGAAATGAGTTTTCCTACTTTATACTATGGAATGCATCGTGACAATGATATTACAAAAAGATTTCGTTACCAAAAAATAGCAAAATGGGAACTACTGCACTGTAGAAATGACTTTGCAACTCACACCACCAATCTTTTCTTCAAAGCAATAAAAGTTATCTTGCAACAAGTTTCAAGTTGTGCATGGATATGCATACGCAAAGGGCAATTACAAGGGAAAAAAATATATGCTAAAGACCTAAAAAACAAATCAGGAGTGGCCAACATCCTTAAATCGTCAATAGGATTTACAAGCTTAAAAACCATCCGGACTTCACCTGATTATTTAGCAAAAACCAGGAAGAACGTATTTGCAATGATAAGACAACTAGGTGCACCAACTTTTTTTGTTACCCTAACAAGTGCTGATCACTTATGGCCCTCACTATGCAATGCACTATGTGCACTATCTGCTAAAAACAAAAGACATAGCGAAAACATTGACGACGATAACATCGATGCAACTATAAGGAAAAACCCAGTAATCTGTAGCCGTTACTTTAACCACAGAATAATGCAATTCAAAAAATTGATGCTGACTAACGATACGCTATTTGGAAAAGTCTTAGACTTCTTCTTTGTAACAGAATTTCAAAACCGTGGAAACGAACATGTGCATTTTATGCTATGGGTGAAGGATGCTCCTGTTTATGGCAAAAGTGCAAATGAAGAAATACAAACATTTATAGACAAATACATCTCTACAAATTCAGCACTACTTGACACGAATTTGGCAAAAATGCAAACCCACCACCATACGGAAACATGTACAAAACACGCAAACTCGCATTGCAGATTTAATTTCCCATCACCACCCATGGATAAGACCACAATACTAAAACCTTTAGAAAATATAGATGACATAACAAAAACATAGCAAAACAATTTTTCCAAAGTCTACAAACAAAAAAATATAGCCACCGCATAACATTTACTGCATTTCTTGAAGATCATAACTTAAGTAGGGAAACATATCTTTCACTATTACAATCTCTTCTCATTCGTCCTGCCATAATCTTAAAGAGACATCCACATGATATGTGGACAAATGCATTTGCCAGAAAAGTACCACATATATGGTATGCAAATACAGATACACAATTCATTTTAGATGCTTATTCAGCTGCAACTTACTGTACATCGTACATGACTAAATTAGACCGAAAATTAACAACTGCTTTTCAGAAAATACGAGAAGATGCAACAAAGAATGATGAAAGTGAAATGCAATTCATACGCCGTTTAGGAAGTAGTTTACTTAATTACCAACAAATGTCCACACGTCAAGCAGTGCACATTGTGCTTTCACTGCCGTTGCATTATGGATCTAGAAAAACTATTTTCATAAACACATGTCCAATTACAAGTAGAACATTCATTTTAAAACCTCCTAAGTTGATTGCTAAAGAGCATGACAATTCTGAAAATGTTTTATGTGCTTCAATTAGTGACAAATACAATGCAAGGCCTACATCATTAGAAAGCATTTGCCTAGCAGAATTCGCTGCATACTATACAAAAACAACAAGAAACATGAAACATCGTAAAAAAGCTAAAATCATACGTTATGTAAGATACAATAAACATGTCGATCTGAGAAAACTATTACAGAGAAAAAATGATGTTGTTTATGCCATTTCGTGAACCAGAAGACTCATTGAAACATAATTTCGACACATGGTGCTCAGCATTTACTGCCTACCAAACTTTAGTAACTGAAAATGAAAACCAATTCATAGCACAAGCGAGATACTCAATGGGAAACATAGATACCATACTTACAACATTGAAATCGAACCCAACTTGACATTCGACTATGAAAGTGTAAATGACCATGATGCTCCTAAACACTTTGAACAATATGACATTGGGCCGGATCTTCAATATGCTACAAAAAAAAAAAACAAAGTATACCCTACCAAACAATAGCTTCAACATAAGCAAAATTCCTTTCTTAATGGATACTGACGAGTACTTTTCTTTGCAACAACAATTAAATGAAGAACAACAAATTATAGTAAAGGATATTAGCACGAAAAAGTTATTAGCTCCTAATGAGCCATTCCATTTATTCTTAACAGGAGGTGCAGGCACAGGCAAAACGTACACTGCGAAAGTAATATACCAAGCAATCTGCCGCTTCTACAATAGACAATTGAATAGCGATCCTCTAAAAGTAAAAGGCATTATCGTAGCGTACACTGGAAAAGCAGCGTACAATGTCAATGGTTCAACTGCTCATTCTATTTTCCAGCTACCTTACCGAATGTCAAAGATGTTGCCATTAAACGCAAATACTTTAGATACTATGACCAAATACAGTGAGTTAGATACTACTAATTGATGAAGTATCGTTAATTGGAAGCCGCATGTTATTTAACATAGACAAACGCCTACGTGAAATTATGCATAAGCCAACCAAACCCTTCGGAAATGTGAACACAATTTTCTGTGGAGACTTATACCAAGCACAACCAATTCTAGACTCATGGCTATTTAAAAAACCAAACATGAACAATGAAACAATACAATATACGTTTTGGCAAGACTACGTCAAATGCTTTCAATTGGACCATGTAATGCGACAACAAAATTGCATGTTCATATCGATCCTAAACCGTATTAGGACTTGCACACAAACAAATGCAGACATTCAATACTTAAACCACCATTGCTACAGACCCCCGCCACTAGACCCAAGCTTCCCATACTTATTCCACAAAAACGTTGATGTCGACCGCCACAACAACCACATGCTTATGCTTTTACCAGGAGAAATGTGCACATTAAATGCAATTGACTACATAGAATCTAACCTCACTGACACTGACTTAATACCTACCAAAAAACCAGTGCTACCAAAAACTATAACGCTAAAACAAGACATTCGAATAGAATTGATTAGTGGCAACTACAACATAAACGATGGTTTAGTAAATGGAACAGATGGAATTTTCAAAGCTTTTACAATTGGAACACCAAATTTACTTTGGATAGAATTTAACAACATTGACATTGGTAAATACGAACGCGCAAAAATGGAAACCATGTACACAAAAAAATTAGTAAACACTTGACTCCTATAACAAGAATTACAAAACAAATTCGAATTAGCAAACAAATTATTACTCGGCATCAGTTTCCCGTACAAATAGCCTGTGCCAGAACTATACATAGAGCCCAAGGACTGACAATGAATGCACTGGCTTTGGACCCCCACAAAGTGAATTTCCATGGTCTTGTATACATAGCACTTTCACGTGTAAAAAATATTGAATCATTGTATCTTATACATAAACTACAACAAAGCAACTTCGTACTTTCCACTGACGTACAAACTGAAATGCATAGGCTTATACATTCTTCAAAATGGACACCATTATACAATTTCACACAAACACGACCTGAGCACTTACGCATTTGCTCACTTAATACCAGAAGCTTAGCATTACATATGCAGCACATAACACACGATTTTGCAATAATGCAGTCAGACATAGTCTGCTTGCAAGAAACACAAACTGGCAAAATGCCAACCGATACAACTCTCTTGCAAATATTCAACGTTTTCCCAATCATGAATATCCATAGACTTCTTACATGCTACAATAAAAAAAACAGCCCACACAACATTACAACATTTAGTACATCCCACATTGAAAGTACTACAATTGACTTTTGCTACTTAAATACACATATACGAGTTGCAAACATATATTTGAAACCATTGAGCCCGCTAATAAACATTACAAGATTCTTAGAAGACTTCACCTCTACTTTACCAATAGGTATACTACTTATAATAGTTGGTGACTTCAACATTGACATGTCAAAGGACAAAACCAAACAAACTCAACTCCGCAATGAAATGCATCAACAAAACCTTTTCCTTGTACCAACCATTGCGACAACCGATAACAACACACAAATAGACCAATGCTGGACAAATGTGGATATTACAAAAATCACCGCTGAAATTAGTCATGCATATTGGACCGACCATAATGCACTTTTAATTTCGTTTCCAATTTTGTAACAAAGCAAATTACATACTCCAAAAGCAATTGCAAATACAAACTACACTCCAAAAAACATTAGAAAAGGTATTTGATACTTCTACTTGTATTGTGTACAAAACTAAAACCATAGTCTTTTTTTTTTAAACTGCTATTTATTATTGAACTTTTGTCATTGCAGACACCATGTCAGATGCAACTTCAACTGCCCAAGCTGATCTTCCATCACAACAATCACCAAAGAGGTATGTTGTTTACATATTTCATTCTCTATTCACATTATTGCTATTCACTCCTAATTGACATACTACTTCTGGGAAAAATGTGCAGACCAAGGAATGAAACCCCAACACTAGTATCTATTGACGATATCAACAACTACAAATTCGGAGAAATTTTTGAGGGTGACATCATGGCTGCATATAAAATAGTCCTCGACAAGCAACGAGGAAAGAACTGTTGCGAGTGGACCTCACAGACAAAAAAGGCGAGCTGACAATAACTGTCAACATTATGGCACCCTTCATTAAAACCCATGAGCCTAGCATAATCCCGCAAAAAGCTATCCGCATAACAAACTTTACTCTAGCTCCAAAAAGCGACTACGACCACTGCGATTGTGACTTCATATTGCAAATTACTAAAAACACAACCATACAATCTATTGATTGTATTTTCCCTCACCATATGTTTATCCCAAACTCAAGCATCCACCAACTACTCTCCACTACTGACCACTATGCAACTGCAACCATAGCTGCCATTTGTACATCATGCCAACAAATAGGGAACCAATTTATCATTGACATAACAGATGGTAACTTGCCCAATGACAAAGCTCGGGTAAGGCTCACACTCTCTACAACAATTACTTAATAGCAATTCCATTACAAAATAAACTAAATGTTAATTCACTTACTGGATGACAGGTATATATTTTCCAGACACTTGCAGCAGACTTTCATATCATTGAAAATAAAATCCGAAGAAAAGAACCAGCAATATACTTGTTCAAAAACTTGGCAAAGCGGAGCGAAAGCACAGACAAGAGCTTGCGCAGCACCCAATCCACTTTTGTGACCAGCGTAAAAGCAAAAAGATCTCTGGAACGCCTACAGCTACTTCTGACTACAACAATGAAGGTACTAATAGCAAAGCCATTCTTGAATCAACTTTATACTTTCCAACTGTTTTAATGCATACAAAACTTAGAAGCAATTTACTAGAGGAAAAATATTCCTTTGCAGCCAATACTCATGAAACACCTGCATAATATCAGTAGTAGGTAAAATTTTCCTTTGCCATACTTTATTTTCCCACATGAAATTGCTGTAGCTATTACTCTGAAATTTTACAGCATAACTTCATTTCAAAACAAATCAAGATATTTACATGTACGACATAATGTTCAAAGACATATATTATGTGTTGTTGGGGATACCTTAATCATGCAAACACTTATACAATGCTAAAATAAGGATGACAGTAAACATTAAATCCCTTGAATGTATTAATGCGAATAGAGGATATCCCACAATCAGCTTCCTAGATATGACCTAGTGTAAACTATTTCCAAGTTTTTTGCTTCTTTCTAAATACCTTTTGACTGGTTTCCAAATTGCAGAGCTATAAGTTTCATGTAAATTTTATTAAACTTTAAATTCGAAGCCTTTGAAAACACTTCCATAATATTTAAGGCCTTTGTCATATGTCAATATCTGCCCATATCTGGAAATGCATCTCACAATTTATAACATATACAGGGCATACTTATGTAAGCTATAAGACAATTATTTCTTGTCTGTTCTCTGTTTGCACAGTTTGGCAATGGTTATATAAATTGGAATATGTTGCATAGGTTGAAGGAACATTGACCATCGCAAAGGCCTACTCCAGCCCCTTCGAACCAATTTGTGGAAAATGCAACTTGACTATTGAACGTCTGCCACCAGTGCATACAGACATAGCATACTGCAGTAACTGTGAACAAGAATGCCCATACGCATATTGCCACCGTCTTCTATGCAGCATTAAAAGCACAGACAAAACACCCATCCAATGCATAGCTAAAAACAAGCTTCTAACTGAATTGTTACCTTCTCTTACTACTATAGCATATTCGCAATACATAGAAGACAAAGAAGTTATTATAGAACAACTATCACATTTTACATTGCATGGCATCTTTACAATAGACAAAGAAAATATCATCAGACACATGACAACAACTCCAGACGAAAGTATGTTGTCTTCACCTACTTTTCAATTATCACCAATATTGCAAATATTATATGTTCTACTCATACTAATATTCACTTTCACGTCCTACAGGCATTCCACCCCAATTCCAGTCGCAAGAAAGTAGCTATGCATCTTCAAGCCATACACTGTCAGCGCCATCATTTTAAGGTAAATTAGTTACCGCATGCACACATATGTTTTACCTATTTCATTTGCAATACAAATGAAAGCCAACTTCTAATAGTATTTCATATCTGTTTTGCAGATGCAAAACTGAACTCCACTTCCTGCGCCGCAACATTTCTGACAATCAAATTTGTAATAGCATACATTAGTTTAAAATAGAACTCAATAAGCAATATGTTTATATGTATACATTGTAAACACATTCTGCTTAATACGCATGGAATGACAGACTTCTACACTTCTAGGTGTTTGTAATTGGCTTTTATATATACATTGTAAACACATTCTGCTTAATATGCATGGAATAACAGACTTCTACATTTCTAAGTGCTTATAATTGGCCTTGTTGCATCTTCAAATTACCTACGTCTAATTCTGCATAGTAATTTTTATCAGTACCTGTTGTTGTTTGTATTATTTCAGTTTCCTCTTGCAAATGACAAAAACAAACCATTTCACATGCATTTTAATATAAGCTTATTGAAAGTTTGCAACAAAAGTGATATCAAAACTACCTATATTGTTGTTTGTATGACTTCGAGTTTCGATTAAACTATCTCAAAGTTTTTATTTCTAAGCTCTTCTTCCTGGTCTCCTTTAATCATTTGAGATGCCATCATTAGATGCTTCCTTTTCATTTCTTTGTTTTCCTGATCTGTTATTTTTGTAACCTTGCCACCATTGATGGGTATTTGTGCTCTGTTGGGTTTTGCCTTTCGAACTGGAAAAATATTTTTGATTTGAGCTCAAAGTGTTAACCTGTGTGGTGAATTACAAAGTCTTTTAGTTCCAATAATTTCATTCAAATTAGAATTACTAATACCCATTCAAGTCATGTGCATTTCATATGCTTCCACATTTTGTATAGATGTCTACTAGGGTACTTGCAACTACATCTAAGAAACCATTATGCTTTGATGGCTGTAAATGCACATTCTGTCTGCTACAGACAACCCCTCTGAAGATTTACATATCTTCAATTATTGCAGACCTGTATTTTCATGAGCATGGTTTCACAAAGGAAGACAGTCCACTTTTTCTAAAACAATAGTGAATCCATTATCATTGTCACCTAAGACCCATGGAAAGTTGTTCGTGCCCTGATATTTTGGAGTATTCGCTGTTAAATCTTAGTTTGTTTTGTTACGGGTAGGTCGCTTTACTCTATTTTTACACTTGTTATTTTGTGCCATTATATTGGTAAATGAGGTCATTGTAGTAATGATCTTGTTTACCTCCGACATCACTCTTCCATCTTTCATTTCTTTGTTTTCCGATCATATTCTCTCTTGGGTTTTGCCTTTTGAACCGGAAAAATATTTTTGATTTGAGCTCAAAGTGTTAACCTGTGTGGTGAATTACAAAGTCTTTTAGTTCCAATAATTTCATTCAAATTAGAATTACTAATACCCATTCAAGTCATGTGCATTGCATATGCTTCCACATTTTGTATAGATGTCTACTAGGGTACTTGCAACTACATCTAAGAAACCATTATGCTTTGATGGTCAAATGCACATTCTCATCTCTACTGAAAACCCCTCGAAGATTTACATATCTTCAATTATTGCAGAACTGTATTTTCATGAGCATGGTTTCACAAAGGAAGATAGTCCACTTTTCCTAAAACAATAGTGAATCCATTATCATTGTCGCCTAAGACCCATGGAAAGTTGTTCGTGCCCTGATATTTTGGAGTATTCGCTGTTAAATCTTAGTCTGTTTTGTTACAAGTAGGTGGCTTTACTCTATTTTTGCACTTGTTATTTTGTGCCATTATATTGGTAAATGAGGTCATTGTAGTAATGATCTCGTTTACCTCCGACATCACTCTTGCATCTGTCATAGTAAGGGATAGCTCTGTTATTTCGTGGTTACTGTGCATCAATCTTTTGCTTGAAAAAGGTTCATGCTTTTACTGTATGGTTTCTGTTTCAATGTCTTTCATTTTTCACTGCCATAACTTTCCACTGCATTTGTGAAAGTTATGCTCTACAAGTAATATCGAATAAACTAAATTTTGCATAGCTGTAGCCTCTTTTCTTTATATAATTTGCTGGTGCACACTCAGAATATCTGTACCTGCTTCATTCTGATACAGGTTGTCTTTGATTTGATTTCTCCAATCCTTGGAAGCATGGAGAGTGTTGCAGGCTTGATTCTCATATGCCGCAATGCATGAAGTTGGAATTGACTTTCTGTAATAGCTGCACTGCTAATAAAAACATTGAGTGGGAGCATACCTTCTTGTCTGGGTGATCTTTCTTCGTTAAATGTTATCTGACTTAATCGGAATCAGCTTAGTGGAAGCATACCATCTTCTACTGGAAATCACTCTTCTCTGAGAAATCTAGTTATTTCCAACAATCAATTGTCTGGCCAAATCCCATTTTCCTTGGGCAATCTCTCAGGGCTTGTGTGGGTGGATGTTTCCTTCAACCGACTAAGTGCGGCTCTTCCTTCTTCCTTGGCTGGGATGTCCTCTCTTATTGGACTCACTGCCGATGGAAATGCATTCAACGAGAGCATTCCTTCGTGGGCATTGCCATCTTCATTGCAGGATCTCTCCCTCACACTGAACTACAATCAAACAATTTCAGAAACATTGTTCAATAACCTTTCCAGCTTTAAAAAATTGCATGTATCTAATTATGCATTGAATATTAGTACAACTTGGATCCCTCCATTTCAGCTAGAACACTTAGATTTGACATCATGTAAAATTGATGGACCGATTCCACCATGGATTTCAACTCAATTTTTATTAGAGGATTTGACTTTGGTAAGTGACAATCTTGTTGGAGAGATCCCCTCTTCGATATGGGATAACAGCCCTTTGAACTACTTAAATCTCTCTCAAAATCATCTGACATGACCAATTTATCTAAACAAATCAAGCCATCTAATGGGTCTCTTGGATCTGTCCAGGAATGCATCGACTGGAGTCGTGCCATCAGTATTGTCTGATAATCTTGTAGTTCTCATGCTCAATAACAATTCACTAATTGGCCAATTCTGCACTTCTGATACTGAATTTAGCAGATAATAGTTTGGAGGACAGCATCCCCCTTTGGGCTATGCCCCTGGTTCTTAGTCATCCAGAATAATAAGCTAAGTGGGATTTTGCTGGTGCTTAACATTGAAAAATGTACTTGGAATATTGTGAAAAACATCGAACCTTCGTTTTCTTCTTCATTTATGTGCACGCTCAGAATATTTGTACCTGCTTCATTCCAATACAGGCTGTCTTTTAACCTTTTGAACTTGATCCTCAATTGGTACTTGAAAAGATGTCCTTTTACTTGATTTTACGAAAACAAAGCATTTAGAAAACTGTAAGCTGACTTAAGTTGTTAGTTCCTTTAGCAATATACTGTAGCCTTAATTGTTTACATATATATCAATTTCATTAAGAATGACATGCATGTACCTTTGATTTATGTATAATTGTATCGTGTACCTCCAAATTTTGCATTCTTTGAATTTATTCTCTTGTCAAAAAAATACTCCAATAACTACATGTTTTATTGTGACTAATACAACATGTCTCCCTTATATTGTGCAGCATGTTCTAGGACAATGGGCTATCTGCTTGGCAAAATGTCCTCCAGCGTACAAAAGCAGTCGTAGCATATGGGATTCAAACATGAAGCTCTTAGACTCACATCTTTGGCTCATGCATGCTTCATGTAAAGAAATTTAGAGACATCAGTTCTTATTTCTAATTTAATATGCAATGGACATGCAGTTACTTCAACTACCTGAAGAAGCGATCTATTGTGGACTGTTTCGAACCATGCAAACTCTAAAAGTTCATCCGACGTAGACTTACATTTAGAAAAGCAAAAAAAAATCTGCTTATTGTACTCGCTTATTACATTAGTAGTTTTTTTATACCAGCTGAAAGTGCAAAGTACAGAAATGTTCCCTTTCAAACAAGATGACTGTTTCCTTCTCAAGCTCAATGCTATACTGCATCATGATAATTGGCAGTTGTAAATATTCTTTTATCAATGCTCTACTTTATGCAAGTATCTAATTCGATGACAAATTTCTCCAGAATTTATGCTTTTCAAACTCTGTTTTTTAAATTATACACGTCAATTAACTCTTCAACAGCCAAGACAACAGATTCAATATAACTTCTAATTCATTGCCTCCCCGCATTCGCAATATGCCTTCACGGCGGTACTCTATTACGCACCGCAGCCTTGTATAAATCTAAATAAAAAAATTTGGTGTCAAAATGTTGAATGGATTCAAACAAGTTATTGAACTATAACAACTATAACAGGAAAATAAAGATACCATGATGGAAGAATGTTTATGGGAAGAGGTATCTTGAATCTAAATCTCCCTTAAATCCTAATATTTCTTCCTTGACTTCATGTTAGTTTCACTTGTGTAACAAGGGTAAAATTTAAACATCGAATAAACGTTTGAGAAGTAGAACCTTAACATAAGAATGAGAGTTTGACTTGAGCCTCTAAAGGTAATCTAGGAAAATCAAGAGTGAGGTGCTTCATTAGAGATGACAGGTTGTAGGTTGGTGATGGAGGTATCTTTTCGTTTGCCTCCGAGGATCATGTAATGAAGTGGAGGCTCAAGCACTTTTTAAAGGATTAACAATGGTGGTTAACTTGAGATGTGATGCTTTAGAAATTGAGGGAGATTCTCAAGTTATTATTAATGTCATTTGTAAAGGAAATTCTATGTTTTGCAAGTTAGACAATTTCCTTCGAAAAATCCATTATTGGCTTCATAAAATTCCTAAGTGGAATATCAATCATATTTTTAGAGAGCCTAATAGGGTAACGGAATATTTAGCTAATCAAACCATCATTATAAGTGAAGGACCGTTTGCATCTAGGGTGGCTCACGCGTGGAAGATCTCCTGGATTTCATTTCTCGTGAAGTGAGGAAATATTCAATTAATTAGAAGCCTAGCCAAGGGTCCTTTCATTATTTTAATCGGTTTGTTCTTGCGGTGGATTTTTCTTGGTTTTTGGATGGCAATTCCCCCATTTCTGTTCATTTTTCTACATGGTGACAAGAGCGAGATGGCCTTTTTCGGGTAGCATCTCCAAGACTCGCATCCGAATCATCTTCAAGGCCAAGGAGGAAGTAGTCTAGGACACAATTTGTAAGGTGTTAGGTGCATATTATTTAGGGGATTCATTGAGGGCCCGTGTCAATTCCGAACTAGCATCGTAGTTTGTTTCAAGGCTTTTGTTGGTTAGAAAGAATGTGGAGGAGGTTAGGGTAATTGTAATGTTCTATGTTAAATCGTATCATAGGGTGAATCTGGTTAAAGATCTAGCAGAATTTTATAGGGGCCTCCTCTTCCAACAGCAGTTCCTGAAGGATTGGACTTGGTAGATACCAAACTGGTTATAGCAGAATTGTCAGCTCCGAACACTGTGTTGTTGTGTTTTTCCACGGATATCCACTCGACGAGCACGGAAAGGTTTGGCGATGATCACCGATTGGAGTGGACGGAATTACTAGCTCTGTCGACCCCGGTGACTCCAAAAACAACCAGGGTGGGTGGTTAGTAGTTGGGTTGAAGTCTGCAAAAGCCGACGTTTATTTGGTTGGAATATGGAGGCGGTGGGAAGCGGCTCCACCAAACGGGTATAATCTCATGGATCGGTTTTGTTTTTTATGTCTCGATCAGTCATGGCGTAAAGGTTTAGTCACTTTGGTTGATCATATACCTCATTTTGTAGTTTTTTGGATTTTTAGTTTTGGGT
The DNA here is from genome assembly GCA_018340775.1 of Taxus wallichiana var. yunnanensis. Taxonomy (NCBI): domain Eukaryota; kingdom Viridiplantae; phylum Streptophyta; class Pinopsida; order Cupressales; family Taxaceae; genus Taxus; species Taxus wallichiana. The sequence goes on from CM031243.1 coordinate 853,697,813, forward strand.
TGAATTTTCAATATCTTCAAGAAATGTTTTAGGGTCGGATCTCGTCAATCCCGGGTTCTGAGATCCCGTTAAAAAGTGTTTTAAAATCTAAAATAAAACATAAGAATGAGATAATTAGGAATTTTGTATGCATTTTGAAATATGGAAAATAATTATTTAAGTTATGGAGATTATCGTAAGGGATAAAGAGCCAAATTAAGTGTTCATATTGTAAGTTGAATGTTAAATGAATTTAAGAATATGTAGGTGGAAAAGGAGAATTTATCCTTGCATGATAAATGCTCTTGGAATTTTAATCGTAACTAAGATGTAACCATGGTAATGTTGTTTTGTATATTTTACAATCCTTAGGTCCCTTTTGGGTTGGGTCATTGCTAGTATTTGTTCATTAGGGAAAGTGTGGCATCGACATGTATATGGTGTTATCATGTTGTCTATGTGGGTTGATGTTTTGTGTAAGTGTCTTATGTGATGTTAAGTTTATCTATTGGAGCCCATGTGGTGTTGTGCAATGAGAATTTAGTGTAAAAAAAATAGTCTCGTAATTTTACTTTTGTATTTTGGTGTTATAAATGTGGGAATGACACAAAGACATCCAAGGAAGCCTAGAAGACCCTACAAGTCTTACCAAGGTAGTGAGAAATTTGATGTGGTCGGTTAATGACTATGAATAGAAAATTTGAGAATTTGAGGATATTTTATTTTTAAAGTATGAATAATTTATGTGTAAGAGTAAGGGATGTGGTCAATAAAATGGCTACTTTTGGAGAAGCATTAAACAGAAAGGTTGTGGTGGAAAATGTGTATTGATGTCTAACACCAAGGTGGAATCGTGTTTCCATCATCATTGAAGAAATAAAATACTTGAATACTATATAGTTTGATCTAGTTGGATCTCTTGTGTCTCTGAAGAAATATTAGGAGACACAATTAGTGAAACTGACGAGAAAGATTTTGCCTCAAAATTGAATATTGAAAAGAGTGAGGGTACAAGAACTAGTAGAAAAGAAACCAAGTACAAGGAAAAGATATTATTAGAAGAAACCAAAGGAAATGAAAAGATTGAAATCAAAATTATTCATGACGAATAGGAATAAAAGATAGTTCGAGATACAAGTGGAATCGGTAGAGGCACATTTGATAATAAAATATTCAATGTTATCATTGCGAAAAGCATGGTAACTTTGAATGTGTAATGACAAAAATTCACACACGATCAACAAAGTGAAATACAGATAACTTTTTTTTTGACTTGCTTGACACATAACATGACGCAACATGTCGTCACCAAGGATAAAACTAACACTGTGAACAACTTGATACAAGGATGGCCATAAAGGTAGCACGGAAACGTTCACACCTATCAAGGACAATTTACTTTTATTTTTGACAAGACAACATAGAAGTCCAATCACAGAACACACTTACAGTTAGGGCCAACCACAATGAGTTATTCTTGAGGGTTATTTATTTTAATAAGATATCTTGCAATTCTTAGCTTACGTTTTCAAGGAGGCTCAAGATATGATTTGAATAATTCAACTTGTCAAGTCAAGTTTATTCCTTTGACACTGAGTAATTATCTTTAAATCTTCTCTATTATGACATTTATTTACTTAATTTGTTTATCAAGAAAAAGGAGTATTTAAATTCCACAAGGCCATCTGCTCCCCACTAACGCTACTAAGATTCGTTCTTGCCCACAAGACAACATGGTTTTAAGTTCAACACACTTAAGAGAAGAGATACAAGGTGCCTTGAAAAAGGGTTAGAGGGAGAAGGTCGAGATGAAACATCTTTAGGGCCTCATTAGTTATTGTCAGTATTTAATTGAAGCTAGAGCTCTTAACCAGAATTATCAACAACTTTACTTAGGCTTCGCTAAAAGTATTAACAAGGAGTAAAAATTTACTTTCCAAATGGTGGTGAGAAAGATGGTGAGGTCTCAAATTTGTTTTCTCTGGCTTATTAAATCTTATCATCTTCAACAACTAATAGTTCATTTCACCTTAGGGCCATTTTACAAATTTCACCATAAAAGGAATAATGTTCACTAGAGGAGCTAGGTTTATTATGTTATAAAGTTTACCTGCAATGACAGTCTTGCCCTTGTTTACTTAAAGAATTTCTTGCTCTCAAGTTGGTGACCCCTACGTTACTTTATTTGAATACAACTTTTAATTTAACTTCCAGAAGTATTAAACAATCCTATGTTAGTTTACTTATGACACTTTATTACTAAGTCATATCAAGGTTTAACTCAAAATTTATTCTCAAGGCAAGGTTGTAGCAACACTCATTTACAAGAACCAAACAAGATTACATCAATTCTTAAAATACTGATACTCCAACAAGGTCACTCAACAACAATAACCAAATTTTCTTATAATTTCAATGATGGTCAAACAATACAAGGTTTCCAAAGTTCAGATGACAAAGTCCACAATACTTTATACTAAGACATTAATCCTCTTTTAAACTTTCCACTGGACGTTAACAACAGTTGAACAACATACAAAGGTTTCGAGCAAAGGAACTTCTCAACTAAGGTTGATGACAACAGTCTACAATTCTATCCCTCATCTACATGTAAAATCCATCTACAGCAAATTTTCTACAAGAGTCAGTTCACGAGAACTGAGCAAGATAAGGCTACACAAAACCACCATAACTATTATCTAACAATATCATGAAAAGAAGCACTTTATTACAAGAATTTGGGTCAAACCTCTAAACACTATGAGCACATCAAGTTATAATAAAGTCTATAACATGTCAATCAAAGAAGGAGAAGACCTTGTACTTCAGTTAGGAGCAAATGCAACGAAAGTAACAATCATATGAGAATGGCCCTTGGCCCTATAAGGAGAAAACAAACAATCTAGCAAAAAACAGAATCCCCATCAAGTAAGTAATTAAACAATAATTACAAGATTGAGATTTGATATATATACCAGTCATCTAGAAATTTATCAAAGGTACCAAACGCATAGGCTAAAATAATATTTTTCCAAAAGAACAAGAGTTGATCGGCCCAAGAAGGGGGAAACACGGGTTTCAGAAATTAACACAAAAAGCCATGCATAATTGAGTTTCAAACCGGAAATCAAATAAAGTATACACACAACATAAGTTTCGAGGTGAAAGCAAAGTATATTAGTTTTGACCATTAACTACAAAGATTTTCCAATCATCCAAGAAGGGTCAAAGTCTTACAGGCTAGTAGCAAACACGCGAGAGAAGAAGGGGGTTCCGTCCAACAAGAGTATACAATAATGTCATCAACAAATTTTTATAACACTAAAGATTTGCAAACCTCCACTACAATACTAATGTTTGGTTAATTTAAAATAAATTACCCATATCCCAAAACAACCATATTTTACGGCAACCCTTGGTAACACAGTCAACCATCGCACAAATAGATACAAACATAATTTCTAAGTGACATTATCAAAACAAAACCTTCCGCTATGAATCCATAAGATTATCAAATGAAAGCTGAGTTTTTTTCCCGAAGATTAATCACATTTAAGGAAATTTCCATCACAAACTATTACGGTAATTACGTGCATAAAAACCGACCAATATTAATTAATAGCGTTAACATTACAAGGGAGAAAATAATGCAAGTTAGGAAAAAATAGAAGAGCACCATCAGCAATAATTCTGAGAGGGGGATTAGACCAAACTATTCTAGTGTCAACGAGATACTGGATTCGCACAATGAAACCTCCAACTTAGTTGATCCGAAAAGCTAGTTATGGTTCAAGTTGATAGGGATGGTCAAGGTACTTCTTGAGGGTGGCCTTAAAAGCCTAGAAACAAGATGAAAGATAGTAAGAGTTCTAAACACACGAGACATAAAAACACATTGCACAAAAAACCTTTTCATTCTACCAGTTTTAATACCAAAACTCTAAGCTGGCTAGCCCACGCATTGCTCACACAATCCTACAACCTTTCTTTCTCGATGCCAAAAGGTTATCAAAGGGACTTCATGAAGGGGCTAACAAAAAAAAACGTCAAAAGACAACTTGGGTGCTAGGGAGGAGCTTCATAGTTATCGTAACTTACTTCCATAATATCGAAAATACTAGTTGATCAACATAATAACTTGCAACTCAATCGCAGAGAAGAATTAATACATAAACAAACAGACGAAGGTCTATCATTCGAGTAAGAGAAACATAACATTCAGAGGAGAGGGCACACGCATCCTTTCGACCCACATACTGTCAACGATAAAAGCTAAAACAAGAAGAAACAAGCAAAAGGGGAAATCTCCCATCATGACATCCAACTGACAAAATCAATGCAAGGAAAAGTGGTTCGATTTCACAATAATTTTAAATAAAATAATAGTAGAAAGGTGTAGAAATATCTTTCCTGTTTCTCCAGCTTCAACAGGTCGTACAGACTCCGCACGGGTCAGCATAAGAACTGTAGGTACTGGAATCCGGGTGCACCAGTTCTAAGCGGTCCACATTCACGATCCATGAGAGACAAGCAATTGAAGAGGATTTTTGTCAAACAATTCACGAGCATTGTTGTATTCGAAGTGACTCCATGCACTTGTGCTCAACTACTTATTTCCTTGAGCTTTTACTTCTTGTGGGATTCGACAACCAACTCACATACCCTATGCGTGCTACCACAAACACAAGTGATCTACACAAGGCTGGAGGAGATATTTTCAGAGAAGAACCTGTCACAGTGCCGAATTTGCATTTTGTTGTTGGTTCTTGCTAGACCACTGGACAACATCCATAAGCGCATCCCATAAGAGACGCACAATTTCAATGTCAGGCAATTTTGACTCTTTGTGGCGTTGTTTCACAGTTTCAATCACTTCATCAATATCAGTATTTTCAGTAATCAGAGTCATTAACACAGCTTTCACTTCCTTCAACTTCACATATTCATCCCACACGACCCAGAAGGTCAATCATACAAGCATAGTGGTTAGTTGTTACCAGGCTGATGTGTTCTCTTCTCATTACCTCGAAATAATGGCATCCCTCAGCCACTAGTCCTGCATGGCTGCATGCAGACAGGACGCTTAAAAAGTGATTCGGTTTGGCTTCATGTCTGCCTCTAACATCAATTTAAACTGTTGGAGAGCCTCCTTGCCATTTCCATTGTAAGCATAACCAGCAATCATGGCATTCCATGAGATCAAATCCTTACTGACTATTTTGTCAAAGGCTAGAGCTGCATCATCTACACTCCCACATTTGGCATACATACTGACAAGAGAACTTTCCACACTTGAAACTGATTCATAGCCAATTCCAATGATACGGGCATGGAGCTGTTTTCCCAGTTCTAGCAGTGCTAGGCTGGAACAAGCACTAAGGGTACTTGCAAAGGTGAATCTATTCGGTTTAACATTTGTCCATAGCAATTTCTGGAATAGTTTCAGAGCTTCCTCGCCATAACCATTCTGAACGTATCCCACAATCATGGCAGTCCATGATACAACATCCTTTTCAGACATTCTGTCAAACATTACAGCTGCAGCTTGTAAGGTGTGATAATTCCAACAGAAAACTTTATGCCTGCTAACTTGGTGACTCGTTGAAGAAGCTCATATTATTGCAAAGCAAAACGTGCTTCATGAATATACTAAAATGAAACAGATCCGCGCCTATGAGATTCTCTTCCATGAGTTACATCGTAGAACAAGTAAGATCTCAATAGAGAATCTTTGTAAATAAATTTCATCAGTCTCTTTGGAAGCACTCTCACTTCACATATAGTCGATTTGGAGATACAAACTCAGTGCATGTTCTGGATCTGAAAAATATCCTGCTACCTTCATCTCCCAAGACATTTTCTCCAACATTGCATAGATCTCCTGTGCTTGTGGGTGTGATCTGTCACCTACACAAAAAGCATGCACCATTTTATTGGCTTCGCCGAGTTGAGCACGTCCAAGCAAAACAGACATAGCATACGCCAAATAAGAGTCCGTTGCCTCCTTGTGAAGCTCAACTGCCACGATTCTCTCGTCAGGAGGCCATTCAAACAAAGCTCCATTTTTCTGCGACTCTCCACCTTTTCAAATCAAGAGACACCATGAAAAAAAAATCATCTATTTGCTCCCTGTGATTACAATCTACAGTGTACAGACTGGTAAAAGACCACTGATCGGTGTTGAGGAGGTATCGAGACTAGTTTTCACCTTTTGAAGCTCACGGATTGCTTTAGAATGGCTTCAACACCTTCCATGGGTGTTCTTACCCATTTGAGATCACATAATCACCACTCTTTACCTTGAACAATCATTCAAAAGGCCAATGCCTTGTCTGCTCTTGAAACCCCAACAAATCTACCCACACAATCAAAATACTATTAAATTGGCATGTTACTAGTAAAAGGTTAGAGCTCCTTCAGATAGCCCATGCGAGACAAACAAAAACCAAACAAGCAAATAATCCATGCAACCAGCATAGGCAGGGAACGTCTCTCACACGCCTCCGCACGCAGTCCAACAAAAGGAAATCTCACGCAGCCAGAGGAGGATATGCAGGCAGTCAACCAGAACAAAGAAGATTTGCAAATCAGGGTTAATAAATGCAGTGCAGCCACCAGCCAGAAGACTCCAACACGTCTAGAATTTAATACCTCCACCCTCCACGCAGTCAGTCAGCACAAGGAGGCCCCTAACAACAATAAAAAAATAATTCCCTCCAGCCCACGCCAAGCAGGAGATAAGGCTGACCGAGACAAGGTAGGTTGGGGCATTACATTCTCCTCCCCTTAAGAAAGCATCGTCCTCGATGCGACATTACACAGAGGAAAGGAAATGGTATGCAACAAGGGATAGATAAAGAAGAAAACACACCCTATGGTTTAAAATTTTAGTTGATTAAAGCACGGCCACAGGGTAGCCTTAGGAACATTTGGTAGAAATTTTAACTTTTAAGGTTCTGTGAAGATTGGCAGTTCCCTCTTATTTATTATTTCATTAGTTCCTTTCCATTAGCATTATTCTTAGTTTAATTTCTTTTTAAAATTTCATCATTGAAGAGTTTTGGTTTATTCCTTATTGTGGGTGCCCAACATGAACTGCTAACACAACACCCTATCAGGTTTCAAAGACACTACAGATTCACAAGCACACAAGTATATACTTCAAGATTGTATTACACCACAAAAGGTTACTCAAATACGGAATAGAATAGGCACAGTCCACATAACATAGTACTCATCACACATCAATGACTGACATACAAAATACTCAAACAAAAGAGTACTACAATCCACCAGACATTCCCTCAATTTGCATCGATGAAAAAAATTCACATAACACCAAACAAATGCTACAGTACATAGTGTCCACAAGGGAATCAATGACATAACCACAACATCACAACACATATCCATCTGACATGAGTAACACATACATCAAAAGACCACTACCAAAACATCACAATAACTCAACATATATCCCAGAACATCAACCATACACACAAATATCATAAAACTATCCTCCCTAAGCCTCTTATGCCTCCCTCAAGTCTCTTATGCCTCCCTCAAATCTCTTATGCCTCCCTCAAGTCTCTTATGCCTCCCTCAAATCTCTTATGTCTCCCTCAAACTCTTATGTCTCCCTCGTCTCTTAAAGTCTCTTATGCCTCCCTCAAACTCTTATGTCTCCCTCAGTCTCTTATGCCTCCCTCAAGGAGGCCATTTGACCCTATGGTCCAAGACACACGAGTTCGAACACTCCTAACCCAAGTGACATAATAACGTGGTTCAACAACCAGCTAGTTATATGTAACTCCTTGGGGCGTACCCCCATACAACGAAGCGGGTCCATAGGTCCAACCAATCCATGGTGCATCCTATGACCCTATTCCACACATCACGACAATAGAACCAGCACAACAATCCAATCAAAGTGCCAAGTGGCAAAGTACAAGCCTTGGGCAAGGCGGTAAAAATTCCAAATTTAAAAGAAGACCCAAATCAAGCAAAAATAAATGGCCAAATAGCCATAGTTAGTATCAAAATTCCCATGTTAGTGCCACAACCAAGGAAATGCCCAAAATTGTAAAGCATGGCAATCAAGAAAAGCTGCTGGTCCTTACAAAATAAGGTAAAAAGCTCAATTACGAATAAAATCAACTTATAATAATGTCACATTACGATAACTGTGTGGCCTTATCTAGCCACCAAAGGGGTACTCAATGAGTTGCTAGCACTCGGAACATCGAGCCTCAGCTCGTAAAATACATATCAATAATACAACTGTCATCACCTCCATCTGAATCATCCCGCCACCACTTCGACAAGGCTAAACATAGTCATAGTCATACTTAGGTTGCATACATACAACCACATAGGGAGAGAGGAAAGAATCACATGTTATCTACTAAACCAAGTTTTGGCTCAAGTTATTGACCCATGGTACACCATTCCTCACTCTCAACATACACTTCTACCGATTTCCCTCAGGGTCGGTTAGCGTAAGGTTCACAACATAACATACAACAACATTACTAACATAACGGTGGCACACACATAACTACCATAACATCTTACATATGGTACATATACAGGGTAGATCACGATCATACATTCACTGAGTGTAACACATCACTTTACCACATTCTACACCCAAAGTGCAATCACCATACGATAGGGTTCATACACTCACCGTATGACCCCAAATCACAACATGAAGCATTACATATTTGCACAATTCATACATACGATGAACATAGTACATCACAACATAACATCCATTGCTACATAACAAGGTGGTACACACATTTCTTCAGAACATGGTAAAAACATCATGATACAACTCATCTCTTTTAACATCAATCTAGTCATACAACACATTGATACACTCACATATCACAATATGTCACAATGTTCCAACACTCCGTCCTCCACATTAGAATTCTTTTCACACATCACAAACAACAATTCACACGTGAACTCTTCATAGAATCCACAAGAAGGAGAGAGAATACTCCCATCCCCAACATATCAACATGATCACAAACACGCACAAGGTGACATACACATCACGTGCGTTCACAATATCACAATTACGACAATAATCACATCACGCTTAAAGCACATTACTCTTCCAATATAAATCATCATCATGCAATACCATCATCTCCATGAAACAACATCATGTAACACCATCACCATCATGTAACATCACCATACAACACCAATCCGGCCCATAGGTTCGAGAGCATGAACCTATGCTCTGATACCAAGTGTAACGACCCAAAAATTCACACACGAACAACACAGTGAAATACAGGATAACTTTTTTTGACTTTCTTGACACATAACATGACGCAACATGTCATCACCAAGGATACAACTAACACTGTGAACAACTTGATACAAGGATGGCCATAAAGGCAGCACGGAAACGTTCACACCTATCAAGGACAATTTACTTTTCTTTTTGACAAGACAACATAGAAGTCCAATCACATAACACACTTACAGTTAGGGCCAACCACAATGAGTTATTCTTGAGGGTTATTTATTTTAATAAGATATCTTGCAATTCTTAGCTTACGTTTTCAAGGAGGCTCAAGATATGATTCGAATAATTCAACTTGTCAAGTCAAGTTTATTCCTTTGACACTGAGTAATTATCTTTAAATCTTCTCTATTATGACATTTATTTACTTAATTCGTTTATCAAGAAAAAGGAGTATTTAAATTCCACAAGGCCATCTGCTCCCCACTAACGCTACTAAGATTCGTTCTTGCCCACAAGACAACATGGTTTTAAGTTCAACACACTTAAGAGAAGAGATACAAGGTGCCTTGAAAAAGGGTTAGAGGGAGAAGGTCGAGATGAAACATCTTTAGGGCCTCATTAGTTATTGTTAGTATTTAATTGAAGCTAGAGCTCTTAACCAGAATTATCAACAACTTTACTTAGGCTTCGCTAAAAGTATTAACAAGGAGTAAAAATTTACTTTCCAAATGGCGGTGAGAAAGATGGTGAGGTCTCAATTTTTTTCTCGGCTTATTAAATCTTATCATCTTCAAAAACTAACAGATTCATTTCACCTTAGGGCCATTTTACAAATTTCACCATAAAAGGAATAATGTTCACTAGAGGAGCTAGGTTTATTATGTTATAAAGTTTACCTGCAATGATAGTCTTGCCCTTGTTTACTTAAAGAATTTCTTGCTCTCAAGTTGGTGACCCCTACGTTACTTTATTTGAATACAAATTTTAATTTAACTTCCAGAAGTATTAAACAATCCTATGTTAGTTTACTTATGACACTTTATTACTAAGTCATATCAAGGTTTAACTCAAAATTTATTCTCAAGGCAAGGTTGTAGCAACACTCATTTACAAGAACCAAACAAGATTACATCAATTCTTAAAATACTGATACTCCAACAAGGTCACTCAACAACAATAACCAAATTTTCTTATAATTTCAATGATGGTCAAACAATACAAGGTTTCCAAAGTTCAGATGACAAAGTCCACAATACTTTATACTAAGACATTAATCCTCTTTTAAACTTTCCATTGGACGTTAACAACAGTTGAACAACATACAAAGGTTTCGAGCAAAGGAACTTCTCAACTGAGGTTGATGACAACAGTCTACAATTCTATCCCTCATCTACACGCAAAATCCATCTGCAGCAAATTTTCTACAAGAGTCAGTTCACGAGAACTGAGCAAGATAAGGCTACACAAAACCACCATAACTATTATCTAACAATATCATGAAAAGAAGCACTTTATTACAAGAATTTGGGTCAAACCTCTAAACTCTATGAGCACATCAAGTTATAATAAAGTCTATAACATGTCAATCAAAGAAGGAGAAGACCTTGTACTTCAGTTAGGAGCAAATGCAACGAAAGTAACAATCATATGAGAATGGCCCTTGGCCCTATAAGGAGAAAACAAACAATCTAGCAAAAACAGAATCCCCATCAAGTAAGTAATTAAACAATAATTACAAGATTGAGATTTGATACATATACCAGTCATCTAGAAATTTATCAAAGGTACCAAATGCATAGGCTAAAATAATATTTTTCCAAAAGAACAAGAGTTGATCGGCCCAAGAAGGGGAAACACGGGTTTCAGAAATTAACACAAAAAGCCATGCATAATTGAGTTTCAAACCGGAAATCAAATAAAGTATACACACAACATAAGTTTCGAGGTGAAAGCAAAGTATATTAGTTTTGACCATTAACTACAAAGATTTTCCAATCATCCAAGAAGGGTCAAAGTCTTACAGGCTAGTAGCAAACACGCGAGAGAAGAAGGGGTTCCGTCCAACAAGAGTATACAATAATGTCATCAACAAATTTTTATAACACTAAAGATTTGCAAACCTCCACTACAATACTAATGTTTGGTTAATTTAAAATAAATTACCCATATCCCAAAACAACCATATTTTACGGCAACCCTTGGTAACACAATCAACCGTCACACAAATAGATACAAACATAATTTCTAAGTGACATTATCAAAACAAAACCTTCCGCTATGAATCTATAAGATTATCAAATGAAAGCTGAGTTTTTTTTCCCGAAGATTAATCACATTTAAGGAAATTTCCATCACAAACTATTACGGTAATTACGTGCATAAAAACCGACCAATATTAATTAATAGCATTAACATTACAAGGGAGAAAATAATGCAAGTTAGGAAAAATAGAAGAGTGCCATCAGCAATAATTCTGAGAGGGGGATTAGACCAAACTATTCTAGTGTCAATGAGGTACTGGATTCGCACAATGAAACCTCCAGCTTAGTTGATCCGAAAAGCTAGTTATGGTTCAAGTTGATAGGGATGGTCAAGGTACTTCTTGAGGATGGCCTTAAAAGCCTAGAAACAAGATGAAAGATAGTAAGAGTCTAAACACGTGAGACGGAAAAACACATTGCACACAAACCTTTTCATTCTACCAGTTTTAATACCAAAACTCTAAGCTGGCTAGCCCACGCATTGCTCACACAATCCTACAACCTTTCTTTCTCGATGCCAAAAGGTTATCAAAGGGACTTGCGAAGGGGCTAACAAAAAAACATCAAAAGACAACTTGGGTGCTAGGGAGGAGCTTCATAGTTATCGTAACTTACTTCCATAATATCGAAAATACTAGTTGATCAACATAATAACTTGCAACTCAATCACAGAGAAGAATTAATACATAAACAAATAGATGAAGGTCTATCATTCGAGTAAGAGAAACATAACATTCAGAGGAGAGGGCACACGCATCCTTTCGACCCACATACATCACGATATAAAAGCTAAAACAAGAAGAAACAAGCAAAAGGGGAAATCTCCCATCACGACATCCAACTGACAAAATCAATGCAAGGAAAAGTGGTTCGATTTCACAATACTTTTAAATAAAATAACAGTAGAAAGGTGTAGAAATATCTTTCCTGTTTCTCCAGCTTCAACAGGTCGTACAGACTCCACGGGTCAGCATAAGAACTGTAGGTACTGGAATCCGGGTGCACCAGTTCTAAGCGGTCCACATTCACGATCCGCGAGACCAAGCAATTGAAGAGGATTTTTGTCAAACAGTTCACGAGCATTGTTGTATTCGAAGTGACTCCATGCACTTGTGCTCAACTACTGCTTTCCTTGAGCTTTTACTTCTTGTGGGATTCGACAACCAACTCACATACCCTATGCGTGCTACCACAAACACAAGTGATCTACACAAGGCTGGAGGAGATATTTTCAGAGAAGAACCTGTCGCAGTGCCGAATTTGCATTTTGTTGTTGGTTCTTGCCAGACCACTGGACAACATCCATAAGCGCATCCCGTAAGAGACGCACAATTTCAATGTCAGGCAATTTTGACTCTTTGTGGCGTTGTTTCACAGTTTCAATCACTTCATCAATATCAGTATTTTCAGTAATCAGAGTCATTAACACAACTTTCACTTCCTTCAACTTCACATATTCATCCCGCATGACCCAGAAGGTCAATCATACAAGCATAGTGGTTAGTCGTTACCAGGATGATGTGTTCTCTTCTCATTACCTCGAAATAATGGCATCCCTCAGCCACTAGTCCTGCATGGCTGCATGCAGACAGGATGCCTTAAAAAAGTGATTCGGTTTGGCTTCATGTCTGCCTCTAACATCAATTTAAACTGTTGGAGAGCCTCCTTGCCATTTCCATTGTAAGAATAACCATCAATCATGGCATTCCATGAGATCAAATCCTTATTGACTATTTTGTCAAAGGCTAGAGCTGCATCATCTACACTCCCACATTTGGCATACATACTGACAAGAGAACTTTCCACACTTGAAACTGATTCATAGCCAATTCCAATGATACGGGCATGGAGCTGTTTTCCCAGTTCTAGCAGTGCTAGGCTGGAACAAGCACTAAGGGTACTTGCAAAGGTGAATCTATTCGGTTTAACATTTGTCCATAGCAATTTCTGGAATAGTTTCAGAGCTTCCTCTCCATAACCATTCTGAACGTATCCCACAATCATGGCAGTCCATGATACAACATCCTTTTCAGACATTCTGTCAAACATTACAGCTGCAGCTTGTAAGGTGTGATAATTCCAACAGAAAACTTTATGCCTGCTAACTTGGTGACTCGTTGAAGAAGCTCATATTATTGCAAAGCAAAACGTGCTTCATGAATATACTGAAATGAAACAGATCCACCTATGAGATTCTCTTCCATGAGTTACATCGTAGAACAAGTAAGATCTCAATAGAGAATCTTTGTAAATAAATTTCATCAGGTCTGCTGGAAGCACTCTCACTGTCACATAGTCGATTTGGAGATACAAACTCAGTGCATGTTCTGGATCTGAAAAATATCCTGCTACCTTCATCTCCCAAGACATTTTCTCCAACATTGCATAGATCTCCTGTGCTTGTGGGTGTGATCTGTCACCTACACAAAAAGCATGCACCATTTTATTGGCTTCGCCGAGTTGAGCACGTCCAAGCAAAACAGACATAGCATACGCCAAATAAGAGTCCGTTGCCTCCTTGTGAAGCTCAACTGCCACGATTCTCTCGTCAGGAGGCCATTCAAACAAAGCTCCATTTTGCTGCGACTCTCCACCTTTTCAAATCAAGAGACACCATGAAAAAAAATCATCTATTTTCTCCCTGTGATTACAATCTACAGTGTACAGACTGGTAAAAGACCGCTGATCAGTGTTGAGGAGGTATCTGAGACTAGTTTTTCACCTTTTGAAGCTCACGGACTGCTTAGAACGGCTTCAACACCTTCCATGGGTGTTCTTACCCATTTGAGATCACATAATCACCACTGTTTTACCTTGAACAATCATTCAAGAAGGCCAATGCCTTGTCTATGCTCTTCAAACCCCAACAAATCTACCCACACAGTCAGCTACTATTAAATTGGCATGTTACTGGTAAAGGTTAGAGCTCCTTCAGGATAGCCCGTGTAGACAAACAAAAACCAAACAAGCAAATAATCCACGCAACCAGCATAGGAAGGGAACGTCTCTCACATGCCTCCGCACGCAGTCCAACAAAAGGAATTCTCACGCAGCTAGAGTAGGATATGCAGGTAGTCAACCAGAACAAAGAAGATTTACAAATCAGGGTTAATAAATGTAGTGCAGCCACCAGCCAGAAGACTCCAACACGTCTAGAATTTAATACCTCCACCCTCCACGTAGTCAGTCAGCACAAGGAGGCCCCTAACAACAATAAAAAAATAATTCCCTCCAGCCCATGCCAAGCAGGAGATAAGGCTGACCGAGACAAGGTAGGTTGGGGCATGATGAGGATGATGAAGATTCTCCATGCAATTTGTTTCTTTCATATGATAAAATTTAAATCAGTCCTAAAGAGGTTTGGTACCTAGATTCAGGTTGTTCCAATCACATGATAGGAGATGATGACTTGCTTTCTGCATTTGATACAAGTTTCAAGACTAAGAACAAACATCGTGATATTAAATCTTTGGAGGTTGTAGAAAAAGAAACCATGGAGGTGAGTACTAGAGAAGGTAATAAATGTGTTAATGATATTTATTATACTCCAAAGTTAAAAAATAATTTGTTGAGTGTTAGATAGCTATGTGAATGAAACTATATGGTAGTTTTTATGATAATTTTTTTAAATATATTATAAGAATCAAGGAAATAAGGTTGTTACATTTGTTCCCATGTCTAGGAATAGGATGTTACCATTGAAGTGTTGTATTTTTATGCATAGATATAACCTCTTTTGGAAAATTTGGTCAATAGAGATGCAATTTTTTAGACTACTATTCATGCATATTTTCCGATTCTCGAAAAACAACTTTCAACTAATTATATTTATACATAAGCCTAATAATTTATAGAATATGCACATATGTTCTTGCTTCTATATATTTAAACAATAGTAACAAAGTAGAGAATATACACTATGTTTCTTCTTTCATGAAATGAAACTTGGTTGTTAGCTCTTTATCTATTTATTTTTGTATATGTAAACAACAAATTTCCACACATTTCTATTTTTCCAAAATAATCTACAAATAAAAATCTGCATTTGCATTTGCATTTCTAAATAACATTTACAATAGGTACTATTTTTGTAACACAAACCTTTTTGTTATATTTGGTATGGCCTTCAATTGAGTTTTTAATAGCAGCTATATTTATTTATTCTTCTAAGTTTAGTGAAACATTTTATTACGGTGACGGTGAATTGTTATATTCCATTTGGTACCTCAACGTGAGTACTTGCAGATAGTGTACACACACACTTGGAGGGTGAAAAAATGAAATATGGGTCGCACACATGTATGTGGAGCCTTGCAGGAAAGGAATGCAAGTACTTCGTTTGTAGGTTGTATAAATGTTTTAAATAGGATTTTTGTCCCTATATTTTTATAAGAATCCCCAAAACTATATATTGGTTGTGTTGTTTTCTACTTGCTATAGAGGCATAGTGAAGAAAATGTTGTTTTTCTAGAACCATTGGAATCTCTTGGAAATATTTTAATTTGTAGAGCTTATTCTTTTTTAGAAGAGGAAAGATGCATGTGCAATTTTATGTGGTAGTTAGTAAATAGATAATGTTAGTTGACTACAAATGTCAAGTAATGTATACATGGATAAAAGATAGATGAAGAAAGGCATGAAATGTATTTATTTTCTAAGAAAATGGACACATTTTATGAATTTGGTCTTCATAACATTTGATGGAGACTTCTTAGGAGAAAAATGCTCCACATTAGTCTAACAAACTTTCCTAAAACATGTCATAGATTTCCACTTGAAATTTTACAAATTTTCACTTCGATAATCTCAACATGACTAATCATTGGTATTTTCAACGATTTGAAAAAAATAGTGATTATTTTATATCATTTTATTTTTTGGAAACAATTTTAGAATGGCCAGATAGAAATATCTAAAAGAAGAAAACATGTTTAGAGTGCAATAATATAGAGAAAAACTAAATTGGAAGAACACCATCTAGAATGTAGAAATTTACAACAATCATGCATATTTGATGAAACATATCATTGATTCTTATGATAAATTTGTTTTTGTGGGAATTATGTGTAGTAACATACCTATAATATAACAATGGAGGCATCACTTTGTTTTGGATTAGGGTTTACTATATACAATATTCTCCTTTGAGTTCTCTTTGGTAATGTGGATTCCCAACAAAGTTATTGCCATATCTTCGGCAAATTTTTTAAATCATTTATTTCAAGCATAAAATATATGCATAGTATTTTACTATGGTTGCAAGTATGTACATGACATGTAGGATTAAAATGTTTTCTCTAGTATTCTCGCCAAGATTTTTTTTTTTGTTCACTCTCTTGATGTACTACTAATTACGATATTTTATACATGTGCTTGATTTCTTAGTAAGTAAAATGTTTACATTTAAAGATGGACATGTATGTGCTACCCTCGATTATTTTTTCAATGGCCATATTCCCGAGTAGATCATGCCTAAAATGAAATATTTTACGTGAGTTAAATATTGTGACCATAATCCAGGGGATGAGGAAGAGATGCCTTAAAACTCGGTGTGTGTGCATCGTAGTGAGAGTGTTGATGGAGAAGGGGATTATTTACAAGAAACCATCCATGCTATCCAAGGATTCATCCTCTGCTTTACATATCCTTGCGGTAAAGCCTTGCAATAGGGTATCATATGTATATAGAAATTCATTTTGAGTGGGATTTTATTATGAGACTTGGTTCAAGATTTGACCCATACCAAAGATGGTGTAAAGTGAAGTGACTTTGTTTCATGGACTTGATGATGTGAGAAATGTTTTTCTTAATTTTATCTTCTATAAAATCCTGATGGAAGAAAATAGGTATAAAGAAATGAGTAACAGAAAGAGACTAGCAATGCAATGATTTGCCATTGTTGTGAAGTAAGATTGGAGATGACGTTATATAAGCATTAAAATTAATGCAACATGATGATCTCCCATTGAGAAGATGACATTTTATTCTCGCAAAATGAATTATTTTCCACCTATTGAACAATACATGTGAGATTAATGGAGTTAGAGAGATTATATTTCTGAACTTGTTTATCCGTGATTCCAAAATTTCTCAAGACATAATCATGACAAGGATATCCTCATGTCTTGATGACTCATGTTACATGGTATCTAGTAGTTTAGATTGTAATAAAGATAATTTTACAAATGTAGATATAAACAACATGAGAAAATGATTGTAGAATATAGAAAGTACCTTAACTCTCGTGAGCATTTTCATCTAGATTTCTGATGAATGTTGTTTGTTTTTAACTCCTAATTTTGATATTTTCTTAAAACAACCATAATTAATGAACAATGAAATCCAACCTAAATGTTTTATTTGAATAAGATGTATGTAGGTTTACTCTCTCGCTAGTTTCTTGCTTTGTGTGTTGGGAGATTCAAGGATAACTCATAGACCTCAAGGAATTTCCTCCGTGGCCACCGGATGGAATTCATTATCAACCTACTCCTCTCGCGACACCTTTAATTCTAAAATGGAAGACCTTTACCTCATTCTTTTATAAATAACTTTGATTCATCTCGAGGTATTTATCGGGTTTCCTTCAAACAATGGTGTGGAAGATTTCGAAATGAGGAAATATTTTGGTCAGTATTCAAAATCTCTTGTATGATCCTTTTTATTGTAGTTGGTTGAAGAGTTTATGATTAGACTAGAAACTTTTTATTTTTTTGCAACATGGCAATGTGTTCCCAACTTAGCATTGAAAAATTGTTTAACAATTCCATGCATTCAAATTTCAAAGTCTTTCTCTTCTATTTTCTTATTATCATTATTGTTTTACATCAAATTAGAAATATTTATGTGTGCAAATTGATCCCCAAAAAGGCAAAAATATTCTAATATAAACTTATTTAAAATATGAGGCTTATTAATATCTACTCAAATATATGACTTATTATAACCGTTAGAAATGAGACAATTTATGTCCCTCAATTACTATAGGATATGTCGAGATTTATTGTTTTCACAAAATTATAGTTCTCACAAATGCTTAAATAATCTTGGATGCCCATGAACTTGTATTTTGATCAGACCTACAAAATTAGGGCTATGTTTTATAAGGTTACTAATCTAGCACAAATCCAAAATAGGTGTTTTATCATGTGGTCACTATATGTATTGGATGCAAAACATATGAAAACAAAAATGTATAGGAAACATTGTTATCTTTGAAACCTATTCCATTATTTGAAAAGAGTTTGATTTGCAGAGCTTATTCTTATCTAGAAGAGGAAAGATGGGTATGAGACTTTATGTGGCTATTACTAAATAAGTAATGTTAGCTGACCAAAAAGGTCAAGAAATGTATGTGTGGATAAAATAAAGATGAATATGTTGAACTCTGTCATTGGTGTTTTCATTGATGTCAAGTGACATTGATGGAAAATAGTGAAATGAGATATTATAAGGAAGTTTAGGATGGTCTCGGTGCTTTCTAGGTTTGGTTGGTGAGGAAGGAGTCTATTTGAATCATGGATATGGTAGGCATGGCTAGTTAAAATGTGGTATAGGTCAGATATGATGATGTAAGCATGATAAAAGATTCTACGGTGAATATCAGGTCATCGATGAAATTTTCGGTAAAAATAACCTATTTACGCTAGCTTCATGCGCCAAGAGGTATGAAATGCTGGTACAGGTCATGATAATACCATGAGATCATGGAAGTAGCCTAGTAATTTTGTTTTGGGTTTTTTTAGAAAAAATAAATCTTATTCTAGCTCAAGAAGGTAAAGTTATAAAGTTAGCCAAAGTTACTCTTGGGAACTTCATTATTCTTGCTTACAAATGAAAATTTTCGAGCTTCACAGAAAACCTATGACTAAAAACCACATGTAAGGTGTAGATGGGTGTATTTTAATGCTCTATGTAAAATTTAATTTGATTATAATATGGAATTTTTGAGTTAATCAAGATTTACTAGAACAATTTTCTTGAGAAGTACATCTGGAGCTCCCTGGCTTCTTAAGGGTAACAAAAATTATGGAAACTTCTTTAGATAAATAATAGAGAGAAAAATTATATTAATTTATTCTATAAATCAAGTGCAAAAACGGTTTGTCAAAAGGAGGTATATTTGAAAAGATATGAGCATTTTTCAGAGGTGTTTCTTCTTAATTTTAGCATGTGTGTAATACTTCAAGGTATGTTTGAGTTTTTTTTCTTGGATAATTATTTACGTACTAAAATTGTTTATTTAGGTTATTTTCAAGGTGAATGAGAAACTACTATGGCTTCCACATTAAGTTCATGGTGTGAGGTAGTTTTATCCATGCCTTCTGAAAGGTCAAGTCAAGTGATCATGCTAAAATTCCTTTTGAAGCCACTGTCCTGGGTACTCTACCTTAGGTTATTTCTCTATTTTATCATCAATGCCATGATTTTTATAATCTATCGAATCTCTCTCATCACCAATTTGAATCTTGTAAGCAACATAATGATGGTTCTTCCCGTAATGCCTATAGGCAAGATTGTTAAAAGTAAAAACGTAGAGCAACTATGCAAATCAAGTAAGAGAGATAACTTAAGTGGGAATACGTGATCCAAAATGGTTGAGAACATATTTTGAAAGTTTTTTAATCTCTTTATAACCTTTCTCCAATTCATAAAGGTGAAATACAAAGTGAATTACCTTTGCCAAAAAGCTTATTCTCACTTTACTAGTTTGTGCACTATTTTTCTTTGCTTCCAGGAGTGTTTTGAAGTCATGTCAAGTCAAATGGATGGCTGGAGGAGATGTGGGACTCTCACACAACTCCACAGAAACTTAAACCTATGAATTTAAATCTTCATTATGTAAGAAAATGAAATTTTTGTGATCTTGAGCTACAAACCTGTGATGCAATGTGATCTAGGTTTTTTAAAAAGAAATATTTGCTCGAATATGAAGTTTCATCTAATAATAATTAATGAAAATTTGTAGGAAATATCAGTGGTAGAAGTATAAAGAGTTTTAAAAATTAATTAGAGTGATTCATCAAGTTTGTGTAGAGAAATGTTTAATGAGACGTTTATGAGGCTATATAGTGTGTTTTTTTATAGACCAAACTTATTTAGATTCCATTTTCTTATAAATTCCTTAACTAAAGTTCATGTTACTATTGAAATGCAATTTCCAAAGGGTTTTAAACCTGATTGGAATCCATGGTTTAGCTTTAAGTTGTCTTCAATCTATTTTGCAATGACATTCACCTCTTGAAGCTCAAAAATAGGTCTAGAAGGGTATAAACCGGGCATTTTGATAAACCAAAGCTTTCACAACGTGAATTTGTGTCAAATGGAAATGGTTTCATTGAAGGAAGATGAATTTTTGATATATGAAGAGGTCAATAGGTTTCTAGGAGAAATGAAGGTGGAATGTGAAAAGCCGAGTTGTGTTTATCTTTCGAATTTGGTGAAGATTCATTTGAACTAAAAAGAAGAATATGAAGAGTTAATTTGTTTAAATTCCTTTGTAGAAGCTCGAACTCTTGCAAATGTGGGAATTTTAAGAAATTTGATTGTCTAAAATTCCATCTTGGTTTTGCAAGGAAAGAGGTTACAAGAACAAATAAATAAAATTGATAGAAGGGTATTGTATTTATGTGAGTGCCTAGATATAACGTGTGTGTGTGGATGTAAAAAAATTCACAAAGACAATAACGAAGACTAGGTGGGATGAATAAGTGTAATTGATTTTTTTTTAATATACAGCGAGTGGAGATGATATCCCTAAGATAGAATATAAGATCTTTTCTTTATCTATGGTATGTGTAAAAAGATATATTTGTGTAAGATAGAATACCTAAAACTATGATAGGTATCATGAGCATGTAGTGTTGATATAATGAATGACTGTACCAGGAGGATAAAAGAAGATATCAGACTGAGTTAAAGGTGAAAAACAATAGATATTTATGAAAATGAGAAGAATAAGTATGTAAAAAAATTAGGTTCTTTTGAAATAATATCTAATAGTAAAGAAGAATAAGAAAATCAGAAATCATAGGTGTATGATAAACTCACGTGTTTATTAAGCCGAGAAAAGGATCATGATCAGTTGAGTAAGAAACATGAAACTAAATGATCAAGTTGAAATATTGTCATTGTGTTTGTTTCCTAAGTGGGTGCTTGGGATACAGGGGTAGGAGCTCCTTGCAAGTTGTAGCTTGCTAAATTAGTCTAGTGGGTGCTAGGAAAAACATAGAAGTGGGTGCTTCATAGTTTGAGTGGGTGCTCAAACAGGTTGAAATCATTGTAAGAATTTGGAATGGGTGTTCCTAAATAGATATTTTGATTTCAGTGGGTTTTCTCCCTTTAAGGGTTTCCCACCATAAATTTGGTGTCTTGTGTACTTGTCTTCTTGCATGCACTCTAATTTGTTCATGGTTTGATTTTGGTTATAATTAAGAAGATTCAAAGGTTGAAAATTTAATCTGCATTGATTCACCCCCCTCCTCTCAGTGCTTGTGATTTACAACAATTGGTATTAGAGCCTGGTCCTTCTGAGTTAATCCTAATAGCTTGAAGGTGATCCTGATAACACAAGCATGGGTTCTTTGGTTGAATCAATCTTGAAGAGAAAATATGACATTTCTCAATCCCTGATAGAAGGCCTGAAAAATGATATTAAGCACATGGAATCTCACCATTGTCAAGAATTAAATGAAGTAGCTACACTTGTGGAAAATGTTTCAAATTTTAAAAGGAAAAGAGAATGACTATAGACACCTATTTTTGGATATAGCGCACCTCAATCATCTCGCATTCACGCTACTTCCATTCTCACATCTCTTTCTCTTAAATTACATGAAATCCTATCCATTTGCTTAATTAATTATCAAATGGGCTCCATGTAGACCCATTTGATAATTCAACTTTTTGATATTATTTCCATCTTCTATAAATTATTAATTCATGAGTATTGATATACACATCCGACACTCTTTTCCTAAATTCAAAAGGTAGAATCTATCATCCCACCTACCTAGTCCCACATGTTCCCCACTTAAGTCAAAATCAAGTTCCCACCTAAAAATCAATCTCCACCTAAAAATTCAATCCCTTCAAATTATTAAATTATTAACCCCACCCATGAAGTCAATAATTCAAAATCCCCTATCCGACAACAAATCAAAAATCAATAATTAAAGTGAACACATGGCTCCACTATTACACCTAACTATGTCCCCACTCCACATCACACCTTTTCTTTTTCTCACATCATGAACCCTACCATCAAATCAACTCTTCATCATGTCCTCTTAATCAAAATTGCTTTTGCAAATTATGGTTATTCGTTAATCCTCTATTTTAATCCAAATTCAAATTATAAATATGAGTCTTCTCCCCTCAAAAGAGAGGGAGGAAGAAATTCATGTGAATGTTATGAGATTTTAGTCATTTTATAATATCATTATTATTCTATCTGGGTGATAACACGTGGGATTTCTATGACATTATGCTCATGATTTGGGTTCATGTAATGAGATTCGTGTTGCATGCATCAGATCGTAATTATGTCTACATACCGGTACCATCCAAGTTCATTTATTTATCAATTTGTATGTCATTGTTTTGGACGCTATTGTACTATTATTCTTATCACACAGGGGTTGATAACCACCAAGGAAGTTAATGCTTCCCGGATTTACTTTTTCAGGAAGCCCACGCATTAAATTTCTAATCATTATTTTCCTAGTGTATGTGAGCTGCAGGTTTACCAGGATCACACCGAAGACTTCGATATCAACTTTGCACCCGTAGCATCCGTCGTCATCTTCAAGGTATTAATCCCTTGTATACTCGACATGGTTTTGTGTTTCTTGATTACTCATATAATCACACTGACAGAAGCTAGAAATACGTATCAAGATTTAGCGCGTCTGTTGGACCAGATCCAAGTTTTGGTCATGTTTTTTCTTGCTCACTTTGTATGGGTGTCGTATGTATAATAGTTATTGTATTTTATATTATTGTAAATATGACATCACGTCAATCTAGATATATGTTATGTATTTTTATTTGTAGATTCACCCGCTTGCAGGATCATTGGTACTATTTCCATCCGTGTGTTGTGGTTTGTACATGTAGTTATTTGTGTCATCGTTGGGGTAAGTGGATTTTTTTAGTTTGAAAGCGTTGTTATTGAATTTTTTATAATAGGTGTAAAATTTTATTGTTATTTCTTAAAAAAAGGAAAATATCGTCATTTTGTTCTTGTTTTACAAATAGTATAGAGTTCATTTTTAAACTTTAATAAATAAGAGAGAAAAATTAAAAAAATAGAAAAAACAATAATAATAAAACAATAATAACAACATATCCCACCCTTTCACCCACGAGCCAGTCGGATCACCCGCTCCATCCACCACCTCTCCTCACTCTATCTCCATTCCTCTCGGCCACCTCACATCCCAACTCCCAATCCACATGACCTCCCACCTTCCCTCCTCTCCAACCCAACATCCCACATCCCTCTCCACGCGACACCTAGCCAACTCCACCATCCAACCATTCCTCTCCCAACGCCACCTCTACCCAAGTTTATATTCTTACTTGAGCCACATATTCTCCCCTCACCACATAACCCCCATCTCCACCTATCTCTTCTCACTGCCTCTTTCACAGGCTCTCCCTCGACCCGGATTACAACTCCCTAACCTTCTTCCACTCTTCACACGATTTCGCACAATTTGATAAGCCTCCTCAAACAGCTTGTCCAATGATGTTTGGGTCTCCACTTCACATGTGCCACTCACATCCACCTTCCCCTCTTATATGTTGAACTTACAAAAATCTCAAATTAATTCACCTTGATTCCTGTCCACGACCCCGTAGCCTATGTTATCTTCTCGTATTTGCTTTGGCTCCTCCCCAACTTTTTCTATTCCTTTATCCACATCTTCCCCGAGCTATTGCTTTTCCCACACGCCCATCCAACGCATCCACCGACCCTTCACCCCTCATGCATCGACTCACCCACTATCACATCTTCTACTCCCATGACTTTCCACCCCTTTGGACTCTACTTCACTCCACTTGGCCATTTAACCCAACAAACCGCTTCTCTCCCTCACTCCACGCAGAAAAAATCACTCGACTCGACCCTATACCAGTTGGTTTTGTATATTTCTTATAGTGAGGCATGTTAAATTTGTAACTATTTGAGATTTGTTATTTCTTGTCATGCGTCAGTAGGATCACTGTCACTCACAGATTTCATAAGAACTGATTGCTTTTTCTATGTTGACAACTACTTACATAGATGGTGCAACCCATTTAGAATCGCTTGTTTGATGAAATAAATGTTATTTACTGATTTCTGGTTGCTCGCTTTGTTCCATTTAGATTTAGAGTGACACTTATTGGTTTGATGATAATTCTTTATGAAATATCCACAAAATTTTTTGAACCATCACCTTTTGATGGATGCTTTTTCTCTCCATGGCTCTATCAGTTAATGAATCAAGATTTGTTCATTATAAGTCATATGATAATTTTTTTACTTGCTATCTAAATAGTTATTATTTTTCGAATCAAATTTATACGATATTTATTTTATTTACTTGTTAATCAGTTACAAATTTTTTTAATTAATTAGGATTCATAAGGAAATTGTTGTTACTAGTTAATTAGCTACGATTTATTGACTAGAATTCCTATGATAATTATTTGAGCATAATTATTCTGTTGTTAGTTACTTAGTTAATTAACACTCTTAAGTAAGATAATTATATTAGGATAATTATTGTGTTATTATTTTACCTTTTATTGATTCAAATAATTACTTTTGTTATTAAATCTGTAATTAGACCTTTTGGTTAATATCTAACAACGTCGAACTCCAAAATTACCTTTCTTATTTGATCAAACACCTCCACTAATTGTCTTCTCTACATTTGCAGGTGAATTCCACAACATTATAACCACGACATTACGCTACCAAAGATAATCGTTGAAACAAAAATACGCCTAAGTGCTCTTTCACCAGACTCTTCCTGTACTTATGTATGGTGCAATTCCAGATTACTCAAACATTCCCAACAATCAATCATCAGTTTTAGATACCATGTTATCAAGCACAATCCAATAGTGTGGGAACACATTCTCCAAGGCTTCATTAGCATCTGTTGTTGTTTCCTCTCTTCACAACCTGTCACCTGATTGTTCGAAGCATACTCCTTGTTTGTCTCAACTTGCTATCAGATAAAAAGGAAAAGAAATATACAGGTATTCTTCAGTTTTCTCTATTTTCTCTTTACTCCATT
>CM031243.1:853723717-853793947 GCA_018340775.1 Taxus wallichiana var. yunnanensis
AAAAAGCCTCTATTGAGAAAATTTTGAATCAAGCATCTTCACTAACACAGAGCCCCGAACCTCCTTTACCACCATCCAGCCAAAGCGAAATCGCTCCTTTACCCATAGAAGAGTTAATCGCCTGGTTTCCCTTCCCATCAATGAGTCTTCTTACACCACATCCCTACAAGATCATGAGCGGATGTTGTCTAATCTATCCATTTCCCGTGACGTCTCCTTCTACCACTTCGCGCACAAGAGGAAGGTACGCCACTCCTTTTGACATCCTTAGATGAGAAATCTCTCGCACCGACATCATTAAATTCTTTAGCCGCATGACAGCACCCCCTCCAACATGCCCTTACGCCTATTAGTCCCTCATCACCTAAATCTTTTCAACAACCCGTCGACATCTTAACATCTATTGATACGGCCTCATCTACCCCCTCAGTATCACTCCACAGATGGACTGGAATCACAACCCACCTTTCTTCCATACCAAAGTTCCTATTCACACGAGAGGACTGGGCCTCCAGGGACGATAGACGAGCCCTATGGGAACGCTTGAGTACGCCGATTTCTACTCAAATGCAAATGACCAATCTCGATGTCTCCACCATATACCCGAAGTGCCTACAAAGCTTAAAATTCCCATGTTCTCACCTTCACCCTCACCTCTACCAAATGCCCTTCCACTTCTATTAACTTAGCCAAATCTTCCCCTACGCTTTGGACCTCGCCAATGCCCGGCCTAACACACCCGCCTGCGACTCGATTTATCCAAAAATAAACCCACCCCGCCACCTGTAGAGACGAACGTGCAACCGGTGCCTCTATCACAATCAAAACCCTCATCGTCCACCCACCTTCCATATCGGGACCTCATCCCTCCACCTTACATCAATATATCATACCTCCTTCGTTTTCTTCAAAACGACCTACGCCTTCTACACCTATACAAAATGATCAAAGGGTATAACAACATCGTTACCCCAGCGTATCCGGTCCACCTATCAACCCTAAACCAATCCCATCATCAAAAGATTTATTTTCTTGTCACTCCCTTTCTCCGTGGTTGTTTCCGCTACCACGCCGTCTCAGCCTCATCATCTAACCAGCTGAACGTAACTTCGTGTCAAAGAAACCACGTTTAGTGAAAAACATGTGTCAAGACCCTCGGCTAAACCACCACCTGTACGGTAACCAACCACGCCCAAACATTACCAAAACCCGCACAACCAATACCCTCATCCGATTTCACCCTCCAAGGATCTTACGCCAAAATCCTTGCTATGTTGGTGGAGAATGCGACCATTTCCCTACCTCCACTTAGACCTTATGACCCGTCTAAACCCCGACCTACGGGTTACGATGAGTCTAAAATCTGCGCTTATCACCGCACACCAGACATGATGTGGAGGGGGCAGCAAAGCTCTAAAACCATCCTTCGTCACACCTCTCCCGGATAGAAAGATTAAGAAAGACAACTTACGAAGGGAGAGACCTCTAGCGTCAATTCCCTCTACTATATCATCTATCCCCGCCTCACCAAGATCTATCATTATTACAACCCCACCTCTCAAGACCATGAATTATCCCAACCATCTTCCTCATCTCAGTCTACGAGATTAATATGATTAGTGTCGCTACTGCGAGGACGTAAAAACAATGGGAAAGCGAAAGAAAACACACCGCGCATCTCTTTCTCCTTCAACAATCCCGACATACACCACCACCTAAAGTGGTTATTCGCACTCCGCCTATCCCGCCTCTAATGGAGTTGCTTGCCACCGAACCATGATCAAACAAACATCAATCGCCCGTAAAAATGACACTATATGATCTCATTCAAACTTCTCAATCTCATCGACAAGCTCTCGTTGAGATCCTTCAAGGGATAGAGGTTTTACCCAACGAAACCCCGCCCGTGACTCCATTCTAACACCCAATCACGTTTCCTCTCTCACCAAACAATCCATCTCCCCACCACTTCGCCTCAAAACAACAAGCCGCTGCTTAGTTTCTAAGATGAAATTATCGACTTTGGTACAGAAGACCACGACCCGCCCTTTTCATTTCCGCTTACGCCCGAGACATTCGAGTACGTCGGGTTATGATTGATTTGGGGCGCTAGCCTAAACATCATCTCTTCCAAGGCCTTCCAACAAATGAACATTCCTTCTAGTTGCATGTGTGCTAACTCCCCATCATGTTGCGGTCATTCAATGACGCTATTACTTCTACCTTAGGCACCGTGATCCTCAACATTCGGCGTAGGGACCAACGTACTTTACCCGAACTCTTCTATGTCCTCAAGGAGAATTCCAATATAATATATTGCTGGGTCGTCCTTGGATCCGAGCCATGGGATGCGTTCCCTCAACATTACATCGATGCATAAAATTTGAGTACGAGGGGAAGTCCTACACTGTAAAAGCTGATCCTCCCCCCTTCAAAACTTGCAATATGCTATATCGCCCAAATGATGTGCTTATACCAATTAAGACACCCATACATTCAACCCAACCATCCTCTTCAAATGTACCTCAACCATCCACCTCAACTGCACCTACGCCTTCAACTGATGAAACCACCATCGCACAAACCACTTCTCTTCCCGCAGCTAACATCCCAACCTCCGACCCTTAGTAGATGTTTTTCATCGCCTCACGCTGGGAGTACCGCCTATATAACGTTAGTTCTTTCCCTACCCCCAGCAGAGTATGGACAATTACATGCACATCCCACCTACGACCGTCGCGTGGGGAGGTAATTCTTACGACCACCCCATTGCGCACTAACCTAACGTATGGGGGTATTGACGCATCCTCCATTACCCCCGAACCTCCTCTTGGTGTGGTTCCCTTCCAACTCCGATTTTCAATACCTCGACAAATCGCCGCTTCGCCCTCACCTTCTTGACTGGATTTGTCAGTGTGAAAGGCTTTGGTTTTGGCCTTTACGAACAAGGCCGACATACTCTCATCCCCATCACCACACGTAAACATAATGATCGCGGTGGTCTCGGTTTTCCAAACACCTACACAAGAAACACCTCCCACCGTATCCTCGAAGAAGAAGACGTT
The DNA here is from genome assembly GCA_018340775.1 of Taxus wallichiana var. yunnanensis. Taxonomy (NCBI): domain Eukaryota; kingdom Viridiplantae; phylum Streptophyta; class Pinopsida; order Cupressales; family Taxaceae; genus Taxus; species Taxus wallichiana. Next base: position 853,726,783 of record CM031243.1, read on the forward strand.
GCCCCTACCGAACCATCATCACCCACTTTGCCATCATCACCCGCATGCAATCGATGGACCCCTGAATCTATCCTCCTAACTTTTTTTTTTTTTTCATAAATGCCATCTTCATAGGTCCTCTCACTTATCAACGCGATAATGAGGACCCATCTTCCATTCCCTTCTATATCCGTGACATGATCGAAGAAGATTCGCCTTCGATTATCGTTGTTGAGTGCCGAGGATGACGACTCCATCCTCACTTACCTCGGGGCGGATTTACTCCTATCTTCAACGTGCCTTACCATCTCAAACTCAAACCATGCTGAACGAATCTACTATAGAAATCAACATCCACACGGAGGAAGATCCCCACATAGTGAAGATCGGACAATCCCTTAACACATCGTAACAAGCCGCTTTTACTACCTTTCTCTCGTGTTTGCAACCAAGCATTCGCATGGTCTTACGCCGACATGCCAGAATTGATCCTACCATTGCTGTCCATAACATCACCCTAAACCCCGATTCCAAACCAATCAAGCGAAATTAAGAAAATGCATCCACGCATTGCTCTCTTGGTCAAAGAGGAGCTCCAACGACTCCTTTCTCTGCTTTCCTTCATTCTCGCCTATTGACTATCCTCAATGGATTTCTAACATCGTACTCCGCTACTAAAGGGACAGGGGACTTCGATATGCACTGCATTTCCGGGATCTTAACCTTGCTTGCCCCAAGGATGACTTCCCCCCTCCCAAGTATTGATCAACTTGTTGATCTCACTCGCGGCCATGAAATGCTTTCTCATGGATGGCTTTTCAGATACAACCAAATTTTGGTTGCCCCGCCGATCAACACAAAAAATCCGCCTTCATAACTCCTTTTTTTGGGAACCTTCGTTATCGTGTCATGCCATTTGGCCTTAAGAATGCTTGCTACTACTATCGCGGGCTATGACCTACATTTTTCATGACATTATGCACACTATCCTTGAAGACTATGTCGACGATCTTCTCGGCAAGTCTAAACATCGTAGTGAACATCTCGATGTTTTAACCATTATATTTGATCACCTGCATACATATTCTCATCCGCCTTCAACCGAAGAAATGTGTCTTTGGTGTTCTTTCGGGAAAACTTCTTGGCTTTATCGCCTCTCTTTCGTGGCATTGAGGTTGATCCATCTAAAGTAAAAGCTATCCTAGAAATGCCCCCACCCAAAACCTTAAACAATCGCGTAGTTTGCAGGTAAACTTCAATCCATCCGGCGTTTCATCTCCCAACTCTCGGATCGATGTCACCCTTTTCATCACCTTCTAAAAAGGACGTTGCCTTTCAATGGAGTGAGGAGTGTCACCAAGCCTTCGAAGCTCTCAAAACGTATCTCTTGCAGCCACCTGTGCTTATCCCACCCCAGGACGACCATCCTTTCTACCTTTATCTTTCCGCCACTGACCATGCTATAGGAGCTATGCTCGCACATCGAGACTCGGCACGCCGAGAGCAGGCCGTTTATTATATAAGTCGTACTGTGGATTACGAGACTAGGTATACACATGTAGAAAAATTGTGCCTGGCCCTATCATTCGTCGCCACCAAACTCCGACATTACCTCCTGAATCACAAAACTTTCGTCATCACCAACACAAACCCCATTCATTATATGTACGCCAAACCACACCTAAACCAACGCATCGCTCGATGGCTCATGCTCCTCGCCGACCTTGACCTTGAGTTTATACAACAGAAATCAATCAAAGGACAAACTCTTGCAGACCAACTTGCGGAGGCCCCTCTACCTGGGGAACAATTTACCAATTTTACCTTCCCGACGAACTCATCGCCACTCTTTCGCTCTGGAGAAGTGTCGTATCAAATGACCCTCTTCTTCGATGGATCTAAGTGCTAACGCCAGCGGAGGAGCCGCGTTGTTCTCATCCTCTTGACGCTGAACCTATGCCTCTTTCATTCCGGCTTGATTTCCCCGCACTAATAATACAAAATGGAATACGAGGCCCTTGTTACAGGTCTCCAAGTCATGCGATACACTTAGGCATCAAATCTATCAATATCTTTGGTGACTCTCAATTGGTAGTCAATCAAGTTATGGGCATCTACCAATGTAAAAACGAGGAACTTCAGAAGTACAAACACCACGTGGAGTCACTTCTAGCCTTATTTACTCACTATTCTATCCAAACCATTCCCCGCTCCACTAACAAATTTGCGGATACTATGGCTTGCTTAGCCTCGCAGATTCCCGCCGCACCAACTGACTCTGAATTATTCGTTGTGGTCCAACAACTTTTTGCACCATCCTATTCAACCCCGGTAGTTTGCATGATAAATACTGTGTCTACTAATTCACAGATACCCGGTACCACCCGATTTCACGACTACCTTACAATCTCGCTTCTCCCACCGACCTTACTAGTAACGGAAAACGTGCTTTTCTTAAAAGTGTTTCGTGTTATGTTGTCATGGGAGGACTCCTTTATAAACGTGGCTTTGATGGCATCCTCCTTCGTTGTCTAACCGGCGCAGAGGTCACCTATACCATCCAACAAGTACACGATGGGATTTGTGGTGGACATTTTAGTGGCCTTGCCGTGGCTAAACGAATCCTTCGCCTAGGATATTATTGGCATACTCAATAATGATCAAGCCACGAATATGTTAAGCGCTGTGTCATGTGTCAACAACATGCCAATCTTCAACATACTCCTAGCCACCCGCTACAAGTCGCTCGTGATCTTTGGCCTTTCTCACAATGGGGTTTAGACCTTATTGGTGAGATTCAACCCGACTTCTTCACAACGCCACCGTTGGATAATCACAATGACCAATATTACACAAAATGGGTGGAGGCTATTCCACTCATTTCAATCAAAAAAGAAAAAATTGTCGAATTCATTAACCATCACATTATCTGTCGTTTTGGTATTCCTCATCGCCTAATAACCGATAATGGTAAATCTTTCAAAAACAAGTTGTTGCAAGACCTTTGTGACAACTTTGGTATCAAACTTAGCTTCTCATCACCTTACTATCCGCAGGCCAATGGTCAGGCTGAATCTTCTAATAAAACTCTAACCAAAATCCTCATGAAAGTTGTCAATGAATCCGGAAGAAATTGGCACGATCACATTCCCTTTGCCCTTTGGGCTTATCGTACTAGCATTCGTACCTCTACTAATGCCACACCTTTTTCTTTGGTATATGGTACCGAGGCTGTTTTGCCTCTCGAAATACAAATACCCTCCCTTAGAATATCTCTTTAGGATATTCTCACCAACGATGATTTCCGTCAAGAGCGGTTAGCCCAATTGGAGCTTCTTGACGAACGACGTCTTACAGCTCTCGATCACCTTCAAATCTATCAAAAACGCATCAAGCGTGCTTATGATAAGCGACTTCATGAGCGCATTTTAAGGTTGGTGATCTTGTCCTCAAAGAGAATCAACATGTCACCAAACTAGAAAAGAGCAAACGTGGAAAATTTGCTCCCAATTGGATTGGGCCTTATATAATCACTCACACCTATGGATCAGGCACTTATCATTTAGCTTCGCTTAATGGTAAACCTGAGCCTGAACCCCTTAATGCCTTACATCTTCGACCATTCTACTGTTGAAACTAGTGTTATATCACCTCTTATCTACCTACTGCTCGTCCCTTGAGCTCATTTACCGCTACATACACTTTGTTTTCTATATCTCCGCATAAAATCAAAATCACTTCGCACCTCTCCTTGATGATGCCTTCCCCTCTTTAGTCTAGTCCATGACTCCCAAGTATTAAAATAAGCCACATTCTTAAGGGATTTTCTTGAGTCAAACTTCCTACTAAACTAGATGTTTCACGCCAAAAGAACATCTAGTCCTCTAAAAATATAGATCGCTCCCTCGAAGGACAAGCCTATATGCCAAACTATTGCTGCTAATATAAATAGATCAAGCTCTCAAGGACAAATTTGATGCACTAAAATCATCTCTCATTATAAATAGATCGCTCCCCGAAGGACAAATTTATACACGGTCATACCTTTATCGAAGCTTCTCACATTGATCACCTTCGTGAAGACCTCAAGAATAAAACAATCAATATCCTCTTGTAGACTTCCCGCATCGATCACTCTACATTCAATAAAATAAAAGCCTCATGCAAAAGAACTTTTTGAGTCATGGACTTGTCTATTTAGGGTAGGTTCTCTTTCGTATAACAAGTTCTTTGTACCTCAGCTATATCATCCACAAAGACCTCACCATTTGTTTCAACTCAAGGGACGTAATGTACACCGAATATATTGTGATCATACAACTCTTTTCAACTATGGACTTCTCGTCCTGCATGCACGGCACTTAGGGCTTCGTGCTCGTTCTACGTTGTGTGGTTTGTTTAGCTCTTTTCACCTACGGAGCACTCTTTCCGCTTTGCCTCGCATCTAGGATTGTGTGTTGATCTTAATCGTGACACTATTCCCTACTATTTGGGTAGGCTAACCTTTGCTTTACCTATACCTACACCGAACAACATTATCCTACCAAAGACCAACAACATTACCCTACCAACATCAAATTTTTACCAAACGACAAATTGCCTAAACCATACCAAATTGCCTAAATTCACCCCTCCCTGATCCTAAGGGAGAACTACATCGGTCTGAGGCCCTTCCTTGCTTTGTGCAATGGGCTATGTAGGCAGCACTTCGGAGACATGGGGTCTCCCAAGGTTAGCTCGACCATCCCCTACCATAACCTATCATGTGTGGTAAATATAAATATTTTTGTGTATTTCTATTTAATCACATTCCTCTTTGATCCTTTTTCAAAACACCGAAAGTCAAAATGACAACATTCTTATTATTATAACGCAAATCAACATACATATCTCGTTTTATTTAGATGTTAAACAAATACATCTTCTATATCATCGACACGCAGGTCGGTACTCTTATTTATCCTTATACCTTGCTAACATTTATTTAGACCCTCGCGCCTCATCCCGACCTAGGTGATGATCGTGATCGTCGACCCCTCTCGCCAGCCTCTCGTCCTCAAAGGTACCGCGCCATCGGTACCGCCCACGATCCGATCTGCCAATCTCTCTCCGTAACATATGAATACGCCCTCTCGCATGGAGGACTCCAGTCTCTAGTCTCGCTGCTCGTGACTCCGCAACCGCTAACAATCTTCTTGTCTCATTCACCTGCGTTTGGAGCTGCCTAACCAAACGCTGCAGCCGATTCCTCTCTGCTGTAATCATAGCTATGTCGTGGCAATCGGGCGTACACCTCGCAACTCGCTACCCACCATAACCTATAGGCCTCTGTCATTCCTCGCGTCCATTACATCAAGATCGGCCGCTATCTCCTCGGGCCCTTCTCGGAGGTGTTGGCGGGAGGTGAGAATGCTTTGCCTCGGCATCGATCCTCATATATGGTCTATAAGCTCGTGGTATGTCTCCGCACAAATCCAAATTGTCGCCGCACGCGATCTATCGGAATCCTCTCATATTCACCTGCCCAATCCCCTGTTGCCGCCTCCTCAACTATTCGGGCCCACTATCAACTCTCTCCGCCAATCAAATAGCTCCACCTCACTCAATACCCTCCAAATCAACTCTCCACGCGAGACAAGTCAATTTGGATTGCAAATAACCAAAGTGATAATGACAGTCGCCGTTTTTTTTTTTATAGGTTTTTCGACCTTAACCGATGTCGGTTTCTTTTTCACCCTAAGAAACCGTATCGGTCCCCTTAACCGATATCGGTCACGCACAATCGACATCGGTTTGATACCCACCTTTCACCCATTCTTCGCCGTTCTTTACTCCTTGCCTCTTTTTCACCAATATCGCCTCTGTCCCACCTTTCTTTGCACAACATTTGTTCACCGTTCAGGCCCGACCTAAGGCCTCAACCTACTAATTGGCCCGACCAAGGCCTCAACCTACCAATCGGCCCGACCCAAGGCCTTAACCTACCAATTGGCCCGACCCAAGGCCTCAACCTACCTATTTGGCCCGACCCAAGGCCTTAACCTACCCAATTGGCCCGACCCGAAGCCCTCAACCTACCTATTCGCCCGACCCAAGGCCTTAACCTACCTATTCGACCCGACCCAAGGCCTCAACCTACCAATTGGGCCCGACCCAAGGCCTCCACCTACCTATTCGGCCCGACCCAAGCCTCAACTCTACCTATTCGGCCCGACCCAAGGCCTCAACTACCATTTGGCCCGACCCAAGGCCTCAACCTACCAATTGGGCCCGACCCAAGGCCTCACCCTACCTATTCGGCCCGACCCAAGGCCCTAACCTACCAATTGGCCCGACCTCGTGCCTCGCCCCTACCTATTCGGCCCGACCCCAAGGCCCCAACCTACCAATTGGCCCGACCTAAGGCCTCCACCTACCCATTTGGCCCGACCCAAGGCCTTGCCCTCGCTATTTGGCCCGACCCAAGGCCGCCACCCAACAACTTGGCCCAACCCACGACCATACCACTCCCATACCTTACCCAAAATCAACACCATACACTTTATCCGCCCATCCGGTAGTTTTTGGTTCAATCGAGCTCACCTGTTCGTGTTTTAGCACGATTAGGGTCCTTGACTTGATCTGTCGACCAACTTTGCCTGACCTAGACCGTGACGTTTATCTCAACCAAACCAACCATTTTAGTAATCGCCAAACATGCCTAAACGTTCTCTGTACCTTACTCATTTATATACCCCGGAGCTACTTCCTATGCCTTGGATAACAGGATTATATCACCCTTGTTTGGATAAACTATCGACCTTTGCCTATACATTTGGTTTGCTCGTCAAATCATGTACCTTAGTCGCATTATTGCATTTCAACATGCGTCTCGCTTCCTTCGGACCTACTTACCATCCTCTCTATAACATGTACCCTTTATCAACCCTATCCCCGATTTCCCGTTCACTCCATCGTGATAGATTTGAGGGGGATTACCTATATCCTTAATAGGAGAAACCACTTCATATTATTGTTCACAGCAGCTTTACAAAACAAGCTACACGACAATAAGGGGCTAATGTAGACACCAAATTCGTGTCTTACGACCCCTCGTGACCCGCATCCCATTTCGCAACCTAACCTCATTACCTAAACCTTACACAATTATTTATTAATTACCTCATAATTGATAAATCCACATCGCCTTATCCGCCACCTCACTTGGCCACCTCACCATGACCTAGCCCTAACCCTAAACTAACCTAATTAGGACCCATGACTTGGTCTAGACTCACATCCATAACTAATGCCTCCTTACTCGCACCCAAAGCCGACCTTCTAGCCGCTTGACCAAGCCCGCAACTGATCCCTCGGGAGAAAAACAGGGAAGGTGGGCTATTTTACTAAAAATAGCCTACTTTTCCCTAACCGATGCCGGTTCCTACTCGACCGCCGTCGGTTACGCAACCGCCACCGGTTCCCTGTAAATGGGCTCCCCAAACCAAAACAACGGATCGGAATTTCATTTTTCGGAGATCAGTCGAAGGATTTCTGGATCAACAGAGGGCGTTGCGAGCGAGGAACGGATTCCAGATCTTCACTTGACCAAGCAGAGACGAGTGAAAATACTAGACGTGCTTACAGCAAAGGAGATCAACTTGCACCTTCATCAAAACCAGTAAGTTACATCTTGCCTGTCCTTCATCATAACATTTCTTATGCTTCTCGGATCTCAGTGCTCCTAAATCCATTTCTGAATCCATTATCCAATGTACCATTGCCTCTAACTATCATTCCTTAGCTTCTAATCATCCCATTTCCTAATACTATCCAAAAACCAGCCATTACAAACACCACAACCAGCCTAAGATCCTGAACCAACCGGTATCGGTTATATCGCGACCGCTATTGGTTATGGGTAACCGCATCGGTTCCTTTGATCAAAACCAAGAAAAACAGCCTTTCCCCTACCTGGGCCTACCACGAAACAATTTAATTGGTACTTTCTGATTTTTTGTGTTAATTCATATTACAGGGGAACTGACCACCTTCGAAAGGAAGTTTTATATTTCCTGGCCCAAGGCGCTTTCCTCATTTATTGTTTGATCAAATCTTGTGGTCTTGTGTTCTTATTTGCGAGTAGTCCTTCCAAGACAAAAAGGAGTTCTCCGCGTAGATCACTTTGATCTTTCTCTGATGTACGCGCACACCATTTCGACATTCTAAGGTATTCCTCCTAACCCTAACCTTATCTCTGCTTCTAAAAGGAACGAAGCATTTCCGAGTGAAACATTGATATTGCTTCAGTAAGCCTTTGGGGGTACCTTAGGCGTGGTTTGATCAAGGAATTTTTGTGTTTAATTGAGTTCTTCACTTCAAGATTTTGTGGTGAGGTCTCAAAGATTGTGTGAAGAGTGCAACCTAGGCTTCCATTTGTACATCTTCTAGGTGAAATAACATCTTGATTGTTTGAAGAATTTTATCTGATAATTGTTCAAGTATTGTAGAGGTTGTCAAAGATCTGATATATCCAAGTTTTTCTTGTCAATATCCCACCACAAAATCATCCAAACAACAGATCCTACCCTGTACTACCCCTGATTTGCATTTGTGTACCCACAAGAAGATTAAAATCCATTTGCAAAAGTATGCAGAACAGATCAGGATTTCAATGTCTCTAGTAACCTTTGCCTTGTTTTGAAAGCATACCCATATTTTGGAAGTGACAACTCGTGAGAGTCAGATCTGGGGTGTTGATCATGTTTTCATCAAGGTCTTCCTCATAGAATTCAAGAAAAAGGAAGGATATCTTCATCTCCTTCACCATTACAAGGTTACAAAACAGGTTCTCTTACCTTGGTTGCAAGGCACAACCTAAAATAGTTAGGACAAGATCAAGTCCTATTAGAGTGTTATCCATCTCTCCACAAACTTGAGTGCCAGTTAGATCATATCCCCGGCTACCAATGACATACAACATGGTCTATCTGTCTTTAAGCTTCATGCCATATATTTGATGTTGCTCAACCTGAAAAGGAGAACAAATTTGGGTACCAACACCTCCTTTGGAGGGTCACAAGATATTCGTTGTCCTTCACTTCTTGTTGTTAGTATATCGCACAATGATCGCCGATGTCACTAATAACCCGTAATGAAGAAATGACCTGCAAAACCCTCAAAAGTGCATCAAATCTTAAAAATAAAATTATGCAAATGAGGGGAAAATATCCTCAGTTGTCAAACAAGTGATCTTACGATTGAGCATTGCACTACATTTCAAACCCAATGTAGTTCTCGTGTGTGTGTGGGGAATTGTGCCCTAGGTGGCTCTTATGCGTGTCACACTTGATAACAAAAAGTAGTTAGATGTAAAATATGTAAATAAATGTGTGCATTGAAGAATTAACTTCCCCTCCTATGAAATGTATGCAGAATAATGCAGTCCCTAACCCTTGTGTGAATGTTAGATGAATGCTTGAATGCTCTTATAAATGCCTTTGGATGCAACCTTAGGTGGTGATAACTAATGCTTAGTTCTTGGTCCTTTATTATAGCCACATAACTTTATATTTAAATGATTCCCTTGCTTTAACCTCGAATTTCATAATTAACCTCAAAATGAAAATGCCAACTACCAAAAAGATAAGAAAACAGAGACACAAATTTAACGTGGTTCACCCAAAATGGGCTACGTCCACTATAAAAAAACGTACCAATCCTTATTATTCATTCCAAGAAAAAATCTCTCTCACAAAGTGCACCACTAATTACAATGAGCCTCATACATAATGACCCTTTAAAGATATTAGGGTTTTTATCATTTTGGGGAAACATAGAAAACCACCCATTAGATCTGTGACCTAATAATGAACAATTCATATTTCACAATGCATAAATACATATAAATGTGGCTTTGGGGCACTTGGGCGTGAACCCCAAACCCCCACTTGGGCACGCAGCCCCCAGACCCTGCAAAGGGGGTGAAGCCCCCCTTGCAACCCCCATCACTATCAGGCTCCACAACCAACAATCTCCCACTTGAGACTATTGATTGCTGTAACTCCACCACTACAACTCTTGCTTGAATTTTCTTCTTGGCTTGTTTCTTCCACTTCAAGCTCAATCTTGAAGACCCACAGAAGTTGAATGCAAATCCAACTTCTCCTTTTCATTGGCTTAGTAAACATATCAACAGGATTATCATCTATATGAATCTTCACCAACTCAAGCTTCCCATCCTCCAACACCTATCGTATGAAGTGATATCTTAGTTGAATGTGTTTGGTTCTGAATGGAAGGCCGAGTTCTTTTCTAGGTGAATTACACTTTGACTATCACTATGTAACTTACAATCCCCTTTCTCCTTACCCAACTCCTCCATGAACCTACTCATCCATAACATTTCCTTACTTGCCTCAGTCACTGTAACATATTCTTGCCTCTATAGTAGATAGGAAACTACCTTCTACAACTTTGAGATCCAACTCACTACCGCACCACCAACTGTAAAACATGTATCCAGTAGTGCTCCTCCTACTATCCACATCTCCCATATCTGAATCCACAAATCCCTGTAAAGTATAATCTGACCCTCCAAAGCACAAGTGCCTACTACTAGTCCCTCTCAAGTACCTGAGAATCCACTGACTACCTTCCAGTGTGCTTTACCCAGATTTTCCATATACCTACTAACAACTCCCACTACTTGGGAAATGTCTGGCCTGGTACAAACCATGGCATACATGAGGCTCCCAACTACTGAAGAATAAGGAACCCATGCCATATAATCTTTTCCTCTTGTGTTGTTGGGCATTTCTTTACTTAATCTAAAATGCCTAACCAATGGTGTACTAACTGGTTTCACATTCTACATCTAAAACCTCTCTAACACCTTTTCTACATAGTCCTCCTGAGACAACACCAATTTCTTATTTTTCCTATCCCTCTTGATTTGCATACCGAGGATTTTCTTTGTTGCACCCAAATCCTTCATTGCAAATGTTTGTGCAAGCTTTTCCTTAAGCTTTGCAATTTCCTACATATTAGACCCTACTACAAGCATATCATCTACATATAATAGAAGAATAATGTAGCTCCCACTATCCAACCATTTAAAGTACACACAATGATCTGATTGACATCTAGTAAAACCATGCTCATGCATAAAACTATCAAACCTTAGATACCATTTTGGGAGCTTGTTTGAGCCCATATAGGCTCTTCTTCAACCTGCAAACCAATTTCTCCTTACCCTTCACCTCATACCCAAGTGGTTGTTGCATATAAATCTCCTCCTCCAAGTCACCATGGAGAAATGTCATCTTGACATCAAGTTTCTCTAAGTGTAAATCTTCAACAACAACTAAACTTAATACAATATGAATGGAAGACATCTTTACAACATGGGAGAAAATTTCATCAAAATCGATACCTTTCTTTTGTTCATACCCCTTCACTACAAGCCTTGCTTTGTACCTTTTCCATCCACCTTCTTCTTCTTTCACACGGTAGACCCATTTGTTTTGTAGTACTCTCTTCCCAACCGAAATTTGACTAAATCCCATGTTTGGTTCTTCTCCAGGGAGTCCATCTCCTCATTCATGCCATGCTCCCACTCCTTAGTGGATTCCACCTACATTGCCTCATCAAATCTCTCTGGCTCACCACTATCTATTAGTAATAAATAATACAAAGTAGGGGAAAATTTTTCGAGGTCTACTAATACGTTGTGACCTTCTTACCAAAGATGGGGGTGTCACGGGATCATTATTTTCTTGTTGTCTCATTTTCTTGAATTTCTGACAGAGGTGTTGATGCCGACACTGGATGTCATGCTCAGCCTACAAAACTATCAACCTCGCACTGTAGGTGGATATTTTCCACCCGAGAGTTCATTTTTAGGAGCTATATCCTCAACCAATTCTTCCTTGGGATTTTTTTCATCATGTACCTGATCCCTGTACATTCTATTTTCATGCCAAACAACATCACAACTCCTAATTATCTTAGATTCATCTAGATCCCAAAACCAAAATCCATAATCACCATTGGAGCCATAGCCTATGAATGTACAACGTTTGGATTTTGAATCCAATTTCTTCCTGTTTTCTTTATTAACATGCACAAATGCCTCTGAACCAAATACTCTTAAAAATGAAAGGTCTACCTCTTTCCCAGTCCAGGATTCTTCAGAATTCCTCCATCTAGTGCACTCAAAGGCCCATGGTTGATTAAGTACACAACATAATATCTACGGCCTCTTCCCAAAAATGAAGAGGCAGCCCTGTGTGTAATCTCATTGACCATGCACACTCCATTATTGTTCTATTCATCCTCTCACTAACACCATTTTGTTGCATGGAGTCCTGGGAACTATTTTCTCTCTACGAATCCCATTCAAGGAACAATAATCATCAAATTTCTTACTACAATACTCACCACCATTATCAGATCTCAAACATTTCAATTTAAAACCACATTCATTCTCAACAAGTGCTTTCCATTTCTTAAATGTATCAAAGACATCAAACTTACGCTTAATGCAATATACCCATACCTTCCTTGGGCATCATCTATGAATGTGACATAGTACAAGAGAACCACCATGAGATGCAACATGGCCGGCCCCACACATCTGTATGAACTAGTTCCAACTTTTTCTCTTTCTTGGTATTCCTTGCCTTGAGAAATCTAACTCTTTTCTATTTCCCAAAAATGCAATGCTCACAAAACTCTAAGTCCAATTGCTTCAAACTTGAAAGCTTACCTTTTTCCTATAGAATTTTCATGCCCTTCTCACTCATATGTCCCAATCTACTATGTGCCACATGCTTGGCATCCTCATCTGAAGTAGACAATATGGTAGAAGAATTAGATATACAAGTAGACAAATAAAGAGTGCCTACTTTCTTACCTCATGCCACTACTAGGGCACCCTTGGAAACCTTCCAAGCATCTGAAGTGAATGTGACTATGCAACCTTCACCACCCAACTATCTTATAGAGATGATATTTCTCCTGAGGCTAGGTACATGCCTCACATCTCTCAATATCCATGTATTTCCATTCTGTAATTTTAGGTGTACATTTCCCTTCCCAACAATGTTGCATGGCTCATCATCCCCAAATAAACCTATCCAAAATTTCCCTGACATACTCTTTAAAATAGCCTTATCACGGGTCAGCATGGAAAGAGGCACTTGAATCTATTACCCAAGATTCTACTCTAGTATCAAGAGAAAGTATAAGAGCATCTTGAACAATATTACTTATCGGATTTTCCTCTTTAATACCTTCAGGATGGTTTTCTTTGTTTTCTTTAAACCAACAATCCTTTTTAGCATGTCCTCTCTTTCCATAGTTCCAACAAGTAATGCCTCTACTCCTAGATTTGGATCTTCCCATATTCGATTTAGATCTCCCACGAGCCTTACTCTTTGATTTCTCCTTGCTCCTCCCTCTACTCTCCATATTCAACACATTTCCAGAAGAAGAATTTTCCCCTGTACTTTTCCTATGCATTTCCTCATTTAAAATGACATTACTACATCTTCAAATTTAAGAGAAGTAGATGATGTATTACTAACTACTCATTACTAAGTTGTCCCAAAATTTCTAAAAAGAACATAGGAATAATAATGCTCTAACCTCCTCATCAAATGGGATATTAACTGAATCTAACTGATTTACAATAGTGTGGAAATCATTAAGATGGCTAGATACAGATCCACCTTCTTGCATTTTTAGATTAAACAATATTTTCATCAAATAAACTTTATTGGATGCACTAGGTGTTTCATATAAATTAGCTAGGGTTTTCATCAACTCTACCATACTCTTCACCTGTGAGATATTTGAAGCTACGGATGATGCCAGACTCAATCGAATCACACCGAGAGCCTTCCTATCCAGAACCTTCCACTCCTCATCAAACATGGTTGAGGGTTTTGCTTCTTCCCTCCCAATGGTAGGTATAGATCCTTTTGATACAAGTAATCTTCCACCTACATTTTCCATAGCTGTAATTTCAGCCATCAAACTTCTCAACTCTGAACTTATTCTCCTCTGCCATTGCTACTTCTCCCACTCAAACAGAAATCCCTCTGTGAGTATACTTTGCCAACAAATAAATCTCAAACGTGCTCTAATACCAGTTGTTAGGATTATACCAGTTATACAGATAAACAAGCATGCAATGAATAATGTAGAAAATGTAAAATAGAAAAGAATGTAATAAAACAGAGACACATATTTAACGGTTCACCCAAAATGGGCTACGTCCACCAAAAACAACCAATCCTTATTATTCAGTCCAGTAAAACTCTCTCTCACAGTGCCACCACTAATTACAATGAGCCTCATACATAATGACCCTTTAAAGATATTAGGTTTTTTTATCATTTTGGGAAACATAGAAAACCACCCGTTAGATCTGTGACCTAATAATGAATGGTCCAGATTTCACAATGCATAAATACATATAAAATGTTTATTACAATCAAATCACGACATTGGTCCTGTGGACCCACTTTTGGTCATCGGTGAGATCGCTCATTTTTTCCAAGAATGCGAGCTATCGAGGAGTTCGACAAGCTTATCTCGCTCGTTCGAGCTAAAACAGTGTCAAATCGGGAATAAAGAGACGAGTCATCAGAGGAGTTCGTGCCTTGTCCTAACTCGGTCATAACTCAGATCACAAGCCTTAGACGAGTTCATGAGTAGGAAATGTAAGTTCGGTTGTCCAACTTTGGCTTGTCATAAAAGAGTCTCGATAGGAGCGGATAATGTTTCGATGGTTGGCTCATTGAGGCAGAGAAATGACGAGCTCGACTCGGTTTAATTCAACATGGAGAGATTGATGCTTCCTTGTTGGAATATGAATTCAGTTTTAATGACTCGACGGAGACAATAGCTGCCTCAAGATTTGGTCGAGCTTCTTCCATGGAAGAGACTTTCCAAAGTGAAAAGGCGAGACAACTCAACTAAAACTTTATCTCGTTCTTCGACTACAGTGGCAAGATTTTACAACAACTCGATCACGGCCGTGGTCGCATGCAACATCGGATCAACACCAACGGTTCCTTGGGATCACCTGTGGCAAATACATGCCGCAATTAACTCTCTCTGGAGGCGATTGTTTTTCTGAGATAAAGTTTACTTCTCTACCCTGTAGCTGCTGCGTATAGCCAATTCAAATTGCCAAGTGAAGGCACGATCATGGCAAGAGAATGAAAATTCCACGCGCTGGTGGAAATAGTGGAAAAATCGGGTCAAATTGCCAAGTTTGTGCGGCGAAGTTGAGTCCGGGGCCCGTGGATTAATTTGTCCAAGCTGCGCGGGGATTTGGAGCAGCACTGCCAGGCGTGGAGATATTGGTTTGGCAAACCATGACCGAAATTCCACGCGGGGGAGATTTGGAGCAGCACCGCCAAGTGGAAATTTTAAGATGGAAAGCCATGTTGTTCACTCCGCGGGGGAGATTTGGAGCAGCACTGCCAAGCGTGGAGATTTGACGATGGCAATCCAACATCAGACTTCCGCATGAGCCATGTAAACGAAATCCGCGCAGCTTGGAGTGGTCCGAGTCTTTGTGCGAGTCGCCAGGAAGATTAATAAGACAGTTGTGAATTGGAGTGGGTCATGGAGAAAACAACGCGAGACGTGATACCGATTTCAGCGGAGACTCTACACATTCTGCTTACCACGCATAGCATTCAGTGGTCGCGGAAAAATCCCACGCACATGCACAGGCATGCTGCAGTATAATAGAAGCCGTTTTTAGCGCTCCCACGCACAGCTGCAGGAAACAAATATTCACTGCTGTATACGATGGATTGGAGTCACGTCATTCAAGGCTTCATGAAATTTGCCCGGGTCAGGAGATGAGGGTTTATTACGGTGCAGAATGAAACGATTCGTGTTGCTCAGCATTTCTTTTCCTAGAAACGAATTAAATGTGAAGTTCAGCTCTGAAAATACCCGGTCGGCCGTTTTGCTGCATCCTTGTTACTTGTAAATGGTCTCTTTGAGAAACTCTGTGGGCAGTAGGCAATATTTATACCCTTCCATTATGTACGTCCAACCAGACAATAACAATATTCTTTTACCAGGTTCAGAGAAACTGTGTTTTTTCAATGGACGATTATGCTGCAGTTTCAAGCTAATCTTATCGAGCTCTATTTCTATTAGCTTTGATCCACGACTAAGGGAGAATTCATATGGTCGTTACCTGTACATTTTTTCAAGATCCTCTTGGCTGCCCCAGTTGTTCAATGTATTTTTTTGAAGGGCTTCTGTTATGTGTTGCAAATTGTAACATGAAGGATCTTTTTAGTTTCTGGAAAAATGAGTATATTGTGTAGCTCACAGCTACCTATGCCATACTAAGATCCCAATAGTGGCATAATTGTTGATTGGAGCCGAGATTGCCGAATGCACTACCAAAATACCGAAGGGCTCTTTGGCCAAAAATCAGTCTCAAGGGTGTCTATCGACATGTTATGGGCATAAGCCTAGGTCATCATCATGGCAGCATTAGGTCTTTATTGTTAATGGCATTTTCTCATCGTTTGGAAGGTACAATTGTGCTTATTATGGCAAAGCCAAAACATTCTTACTGCAAGTGTTATGTGATAAGGAAGCTTGATAATTCTGAGCTGAGGATGAATGCGAGTGCATGTCGGCTCGATCGGAATTGAGAGCGTGGAGTTTCACAGATAGGATCTTGGCTTAGATCGCAACGATGGCGCCAGACTAAGAGGTGGATTCTGCGTGATCTCGAAGAAGCAAAATGGGTATGGGGAGCTCGATCTAGGTGGGGAGCTCGATACAGATGGAGATCATGCACAATTTTTACACGGAGCTCATTTTGGGAGCTTGGCTCAGGTCGCAGTGATGGCGCCGGACTTGGAGGTAAAGCTCGCCAGGGAATGAGTGCGACGAGCTCGTGGTGGTCCAGGTGATCAGATGATGGGAGCTCAGTTACAGAAAGAGCTTGATAGAATTTGTTCACCGGTGAGAGCTCATCAGTTGGACATGATGATCAAGGGAGTGTCACGGTGATGTAAATCTTGTTTTGGTCATGGTAACAAAAGATCTCGGTTGAGTAGTGGCTTGGTGTCGCGGTGGAGGACGGATCAAAGGAGATTAAAGGTTCAAAACTCGGAAGATGGATTGGAAGTGAAGCTCGCTCAATACGAAGAAAAAAGGGAGCTCAGATTGATCGTGGAGCTGGAGAAAAACCCTTCGCAGAACTTTTCACAAGTCATTTTCGGTGAGAAACAGTAGAAGAGACGGGTCGTGATCGAGGAAGTGTCGAGCTCAACTACAGGAGATAGAACTAGTTGATTAGGAAACTCAACGAACAACTCGGTATCTATGGTGGCTCGGTTCAAGGAGCATTTTCATCCAGAGAATATCTTGGTTGTGGTAGAAGTGGGTGAGTTGCTGCTGTGCATGATAAGGATCAGTGGTGAAAGAATCATTTCTAGAAAGAGCTCAATGAGGGAAAAGCTCATTGGGAGGTCATGACACTTAGAGAAAACTAGGCTCAATACAAAGGTGGGTTCAACTCTACGCGAGTCGGTGATACGTAAGCTCAAGACGAGTCAGAAGTAATCTCAAGGCGGCAAAGTGGGGGAGCTCAAATCGGTCACGGTCAAAGGAACTCAACTTGGTTGATGCGATGGATGACGGAGCTCGGATCCAACTCGGCGAGCCAACCACCGAGTTGGACTTATTTTTATTCTTTTCTTCAAATCCGGTGAATATGGGGCCCACTAATAATTTAATTAATTTAATATTTTTATTTAAATATTTTAAATAATAATATTTATTATTATTATTTAAATATTTTATTTAAATATTATTTTAATTCATTAAGAAGACTAAGTCAACAAGCAATTAATGACCCATGATGGAACCTTCTCAGGTGGTTCAACTAACTGCAATAAATACATCATGGGCCTTCAATTTAGGAAGGTAATTATGACCATTTCCTCTTCTTTCTCACATATTCTTCTATAAATGTAAGTTGGAAGCTCATTTCAAAGGGTTCCAATAGTTCGCAAAGTTGACAGCTTAGATATCTCAGGCAAGAGTGTATACTTTTCAAGAATCCTCTCTCTTCTGCAAGTTGTTCTTGTGTGTTGAGAGAACTTTCAAGCCTCCTCTTCAAGACTGTAATGGCAACTATTGCCTCTTCTGAATGTATGATGCATTGTGCATGTTATTGAAGCAATAAAAGTGTGTGTTTTGTGACTAATCTCGGTCCTTTCATCCTTTTATGCTTCTTTGTGCCTTTCTCGTACTTGCAGGTACACTGTGCAAGTTTAAGTTTCTATTGCAGGTTCTTGGAGTTCTGTGCTTATCGAGTGGTGGAGTATTGCATGCAGTTGAGTTGTGGTGTCTGTTCACCCTTCTTGAGTTCATCCTTCTTCACTGGGAAACTGGTATATTTCTCGGTCTGATAAAGTTTAACAAAGGGAACGCGTGTCTCTTAGTCTGTGGTATCCTGTACCCTCTCTAAGTTGCAGTAGGTGAAGTTGACCTGTGGTGCACACACCCTCTTCAAATTAACCCTTCCTGAATCTGAAGACACCCTTTATTCGGTGCATCACCATCCCTAGTATAGTTTCATTTCTGTAAATCTCTTTCCCTAAAACCCCATGAAAATGTTAGCGTAGGACTAGATAATCATTTTTGTTACACTAGGAGTAGTACAACACTTAGTTTAGGAAGAGGAAGCCGGCCTTCTCCGGAGGTTCACCTCGAGCCCAAGTCCCACAGCTTGAGAGGTGATCCCATGTGTCCCAATCACACCGAACGTCCTATTCACATCCTGGCCATTCGAAGTGCAAGTGATTTGCGACAACATTTTGCACGCCACGGAAGTGGAGATCATCATTCACGAAAATTAAGCCACCGTTCCACACTTTCAGAGGTGTCTCATTATCAAATCATTCAAAATCTTAAGCCACCGTGACCACACACACAGTTTGCACGCACGCCGGTGGGACAGAGTTGGTACTTCTCTTCTCACTTACACAAGTCAAAGTACCTGGCGACTCTATATCTCTGGATTCCAAATCTCAGTGCAGTAACTTATGCGAAGAATTCAGACAAGAGCTTCTTCAAAGAAAGGAAAGTATCAGCATATCGAACTTTCCTTGTCTCCTCCAAAGAGAAGAAGAAGAGGCATTTCCACATCCCCAGTTGCAGATTTACCTAGTAGGGGTCATTCAACTCCTCCTTACGGAAGATTTCCTCCACCCAGGAACAATCAACCTTTCGTTGCTATGGCGAGGAACCAAGTTTTTCCCCCTTTCAATGCAAGCAGTCCTCTCGTGTTGGCTCAACGTGACCCGATACCTGTTGCGGCACTCAAAAGTTTTCCCTTCTACACGGGGAAACTCACGTTACTCCAGTAGAGCATATCTTTGATGTAGCCAGCATCATGTAGTACATAATATCACCGAAGACAACGTTGCAGTTAGACTTCTTGCTACCTCTTTCAAGGGAAAAGCACTTCAATGGTTTCGCGGGTTAGGTGTTGGCACTATAACCACTTGGGATGAGTTGGGAGAAAAGCTATGTAAACAATTTGAAGACAAAAGTGATCACCTATCACTTTTGGAACAACTTACTACCATAAAGAGAGCTTCCCAAGAATACATGAGTGATTTCAACTTCCGATTCCATAGGACTTGGAATAGGATTCCGGTGCTCGTAAAGCCTTCCGCACATAATGCATTCTTGTACTATTTGCGAGCCTTGAATAGCGATGTAGCAGTTATGATCCAGTCCATGGGAGGGACTACACTTCCTGATGCTTACGAAGTTGCCATAAGTGCAGAGAATTCTTTGATTCAGGCTGGAAAGATAGCTCCACGACCACCAATGCCCTTTTCTCCAGATCTTACGAATCATCAGCCTATCATTGCTCCTATTCCAGTAGACTCCAGGCAACCATCTCAATCTTCCTCTGCCTCTTCAAATGACCTATTTGAAGTCAAGTCACTACTGCAAAATTTTGGAAATGAGCTCGTTGCACTCAAAAGGCAACAATTTCAATACAATCGTCCATATCAGCCACAAAATCAGCAGTATCAGGCTAACCATCCTCCTTTTCAAGGAAACAATCAGCCTCGAAATCAAACTACAAGTCAAGTTGCAAATGTAAGGCCTTTGAACTTTCAGAACCCTCTTGCAGCTAGCTCATCTAGAGCTATAGTACCTGTTCAAAATAATCTAGTTCAAGACTACGAATGGTGTTATCCTTGCTCTCAACCTCACAATCAAAATCTTTGTCCCAATGGGGTTCTTAGCCAGGCCCTTATGGTTCAAAGTGTATCTGCCCCTTCAGAGTTAACAAACAATTCATCTACGCAAGAAGCAGCAGATCAACCGCAGGCACCTGAAGAATCCACGTTACTAAACTGGCAAGAAGAAGATTTTTGCGGATTGAATATAGATTCTTCATCAGTGGCAGCAAACACTCGTTCCAAAAAGAGAGCAATGGAGCCTCAACCTCTCGAAGCTGATCTAGCATCCACTTCTCAACCTGGGTTTCAAATGGCAGTTGATAAAAATGCGGGAAAGAAATCACTAGAAACACCGGCTAGCCACACCGCAGGGAAAGATGGTTCTCCAGGCATCACGGTACCCAACAAACATTTTCCAAAGGAGGACCCCAATGCCCAAAAAAGTGTCATAAAGTTGGAGCAATTCCCTTCAGCATAGTAGAACAAATGAAGAAAACCAATCTGAGCGTTACCATGTGGGATGCACTCTCGATTCCTTCTCAAAGAAACCTGTTGCGAAAGCTCAAGCAGCTTTTAGTACAACCAACGGGATCACCAAGCCATGGAGTGACAAATGCTACAAATTTGTGTCAACCGGAAGGGAAAATCATTCCTACGGCAAACAAACCACCACCATTCTACATTTCCCTAATCATTGGAGACCACTTGGTACATAATTGCATGATCGATTCTGGTGCCAGTAGCTCAGTCATGCCCAAACAAATTGCAGATGTACTAGGCATACAATATGCGCCCGATTCATAAGAGGGGTGTTCAACTTTGATGGCACAAACAAGTTAAGACTGTTGGGGTTATCAAAGGACTTCAACTTACCATTCATGCATGCCCAAGTTTGTCATTCACCCAAGACATATCGGTCATCGATCTCCCTCCTCTCTTTGCCATCTGCCTATCACGGGATTTCACTGCCAAGATGGGCGGTTACCTATCAGCCGATTGGTCACATATGATTCTCAGGACTCGATACGGAACCAAAGTAACTATAAGGGCAGAACCAATCTGCCATAATCATGTAGAACCCTACACTGCTAGTCCCATAAATGGAAATTACACCATCGGCGATCCCGAAGAGGAAGATGCCGATCATGAACCAACCACCCTTGTTGAAGAAGTCCCTGATACTTTGCTAGATGAAGTAAGTAGAGATCATCAGTACGATCCCTACGCTGATGTATTGGCAGAAGAAGAAGCTGGTTTGCTGGTCTTGGAAGAAACAGGATTAGGTACTTACTGTATCCATGAAGAAGATACAATCATACCACAACTTGTCAAAACACCAAGTGATTCTAAAGGACTATGGCAATTGTTCTTCGATGGCTCAAGAAGTAAGAATGGATCCGGTGCTGGTGTTATGTTAATTTCTCCAGAGGGAGATAAGTACTTCTCATCTTTCCGGTTGCAGTTCAGTTGCACCAACAATGTTGCTGAATATGAGGCTCTTGTGCAAGGAATTCAGCTAGCCCAAAGGAAGGGAATCAAGGCCCTAACTATTTTTGGAGACAAGTGAGTTAGTTGTTCATCAAGTTTCGGCACGTAGTGCATCCAAAAATGATCTTTTACGATCATATAAGAATCGAGTCTGGGACCTGATTGAAGATTTTGAAGCTTTTGGGATCCATGCAATTCCTAGAGGTCAAAATCAAGATGCGGATAGGCTTGCTACAATTGGTTCACAATACAACATACCAGTTGATATCATGAAAGAAGGGCAGCAATTTGTTAAAATGGTGGTTCGACCAGCAGTCCCTGATAATGTGAATAGTTGGCAAGTGTTCGATAGTGACAACCAAATTGTCCTCTTCCTACAAGAAGAGGCGGAGTTTGCTGCAAAAAATCAAGATAAGTTGCAGGAGTCATATGGTGAGAAAATTATTCAATTGAAAAGCAACAAGTTACCAAAAGGTTTAGTCACTTTGGAATCCATTTTCAATTCAGATGACCAAGCCACAAGACAAAGCCCTAACATGGTGGTCAGAGAAGAATATTTTGAGGAAGTTGAAGTATCAAATGAAAAATTTCTCAAGATCGGAAAAGTGTGTACTTCTGGAGAGAAAGAAGCTTTCATCAAACTTTGTCAAGATTATCATGACATCTTTGCATGGAGCTATAAAGATCTGCGTGGTTTTGATCCAGGTCTAGCACAACATACCATCGAATTGGATCCTAATGCTAAGCCAATTCGTAAAAAACAGAGACCAATTAATCCCAAAATTGAGCCACTAATGAGAAAGGAGCTAACCAAGCTCATCGAGGCCTGTATAATTTTTCCCATCAAGCATTCCTCATGGGTAGCCAATTTGGTGCCCGTGAGGAAGAAGAACGGAGAGATCCGGTTATGCGTAGATTTCAGGGATTTGAATCGTGCATCATTAAAAGACCATTATCCTCTTCCATCGATGGAGCAGATCCTTCAAACGGTGGCAGGAGCTCAAAGATTTTCTTTGCTCGATGGATATTCAGGTTACAATCAAATCCTAGTCCAAGAATCCGACCAATTCAAAACGGCTTTCACTACCAAGTGGGGCACATATGCCTACAATAAAATGCCATTCGGATTGTCCAATGCCGGGCTACTTTCCAAAGAGCCATGGACATGGCATTTAAGGGACTAATCAACGATATTATTTTAGTTTACCTTGATGATATAACTGTATACTCTAAGCATGTAGAAGATCACATCACGCATCTAAGGAAAGTTTTCCAAAGGTGTAGGGAATTTGGGGTTTCACTTAACCCCAAGAAATGTATTTTCACAGTAGTGCGAGGGAAAATTGTTGGGGCATGTTGTTTCAGCAGAAGGATTATCAATCGATCCAGCCAGGATTCATTCGATTATGTCCTTATCTCTCCCAAGTCACAAGAAGGGCCTCCAGAGTTTTCTGGGAACCATAAATTTTGTGCGGAGATTCATCCCTCAATTTGCGACATTGGCTAAACCACTGACATGCTAAAGAAAAACATGCCATTCTCATGGACAAAGGAAGGATGAGAAAGCTTTGAAGCCATCAAAATAGCCATTTCCCAAGCTCCCACGCTTGTGAACCCCAGGTTTGACAAAGATTTTATCCTTTATGCTTTTGCAGGTCAAGAGAGCATTTCAGGGATCCTCACCCAACAAAACAACAACCTGATGGAGCAACCAATTGCTTTCTTCAGTCAATCCCTCAAAGACTACGAGTTCAAATACTCATTCATTGAAAAGCAAGTCTTTGCGGTTATTCGAGCTTTGAAGAAATTCAAGCACATGTTGTCCAACAACAAGATTCATCTGATGGTGTCTCATCCAGGTGTCAAGGAGTTTTTGCTGAACAAAGAAATGAACGAAAAGCGTGCTGGATGGATCACGAAGGTAATGGAGTATGACGTGCATATCAAAGTCACTAAACTTGTCAGAGGTAAGGGTTTATGTGAGCAACTTGCTGCAGACATGGAATCAAAAGGTAATGAGGATGTGACACTCCTAAATACTGATGAGGATGTTGATCAAGCTGACTGGTTATCCAAAATGAAGAATTTCATCTTCTCAGGAGCATACCCGACAAACATGGATAAAAACCAAAGACGAACTTTCCGTCTTCAATCTATCCCATATGTTTTGGTAGATAGCATTCTCTTTCGAAAAGATTTGAACGGCGTTCTCCTTCGGTGCATAGGACCGGAACAGGTAAGTAAGATACTAGAAGAATTTCATAATGGCCTATCTGGAGGACATTATTCCGCACGAACAACAGCTACCAAGATCATGCGAGCCGGCTACTATTGGCCGGATTTATTCAAGGATGCCCATCTCTGGGTAAGGAAATGTAAGGAATGTGCCTTTTTCACAGGTAAGCAGAAGCTGGCAGCTCTTCCATGCATCCAATTCAAGTGGATCAACCCTTTGTTCAATGGGGGTTGGACTTCATCGGAATGATTAATCCTCCATCCAGTGATGGACATAAGTGGGTCCTTACCACAACAGACTATTTTACTCGATGGACAGAGGCGGTAGCATTAAAAGAGAGCAATGAAAAGGCAGTTCTAGATTTTTTGGAGGGTATAATGACGAGGTTTGGTGTTCCGTTTACAATCATTTCAGACAACGCGCTGGCTTTTCTTGGTATGAAACTGAGTGAATGGGCTGTTAAAAATGGGGTATACCTCAAAACTTCATCCAATTACTATCCGCAAGGAAACGGATTGGCTGAGTCTAGCAACAAAAACCTCATAAGGATTATTAAGCGCACAATGGAGACTAACAAGAGGACTTGGCATACACAGCTTAAGACCGCCTTATGGGCAGATCGAATCACACCTAAAAGGGCCATCGGAAATTCTCCTTTCGTTCTTGTATATGGAAGAGAGGCAAAACTCCCGCTCTCATTGGAGTTACCTTCTTTGGAGTTAGCTCATCAACTTGAAGTTATAGAGAGTGATCCTCTGACAGTAAGGTTTGCTGAACTCATGGAGTTAGAGGAAGTACGAGATAAGGCTATGAAAACTTTGGAGCAGCATCAGGCTCAAGTTAAGAAATCTTTTGACAAGAAGGCGTCCGACAGACATTTTCAAGAGGGAGATTTAGTTCTCAAATGGGATGAAGACAGGGCCAAACCAGGCAAGCATGCCAAGTTTGACGCTCTCTGGAGTGGACCATACATCATCACAAGTTGCAAAGAGGAAAATTCATTTCGTCTATCTAGGCTCAATGGAGAAGAACTGCCCATTCATGTGAATGGGATACATCTCAAAGCTTGTTTTTGAGAAGCGTTCCACCCCCTGTACAGTTAAATTAGGTGTTTTCCTCCAAGTGCTTATGCACATTGTTGCGTGTTGTTGTTTTGCTTTCCTTGTTGTTGTGTTTTGTGTTGTTCTGCACATTGTTTCATCATTGGAAGGTGTCAAGGAAAAGAAAGGTTCAAAGTTTCCATAACAGTTCAAAATCTGCTTCATTCAAATTTTTGCAGTGTTCCATGGATGTCAAGCATTCAACAGATTCAGTATACTTCATGCTTAGCATTCCAGGGAGGTCCAGGATATCAACAATACTCAAGGGGATTTCAGGATGTGTCAAAGAAAATCATACTACTTTCAGGATTCCAACAGAGACTCCATGCCCAATGGATGACTTAAGGCTACTGGAATCATGCTTAGCAGGCAATCATCCCCGAGAGGTCGCCAAAAATGTTATCCAATTTTACGCACATGGAAAAATTGGAAAACAGGGCCTTATTACAATCAAATCACGACATTGGTCCCAGGGACCCACTTTTGGTCATCAGGTGAGATCGCTCATTTTTTCCAAGAATGCGAGCTATCGAGGAGTTCGACAAGCTTATCTCGCTCGGTCGAGCTAAAACAGTGTCAAATCGGGAATAAAGAGACGAGTCATCAGAGGAGTTCGTGCCTTGTCCTAACTCGGTCATAACTCAGATCACAAGCCTTAGACGAGTTCATGAGTAGGAAATGTAAGTTCGGTTGTCCAACTTTGGCTTGTCATAAAAGAGTCTCGATAGGAGCGGATAATGTTTCGATGGTTGGCTCATTGAGGCAGAGAAATGACGAGCTCGACTCGGTTTAATTCAACATGGAGAGATTGATGCTTCCTTGTTGGAATATGAATTCAGTTTTAATGACTCGACGGAGACAATAGCTGCCTCAAGATTTGGTCGAGCTTCTTCCATGGAAGAGACTTTCCAAAGTGAAAAGGCGAGACAACTCAACTAAAACTTTATCTCGTTCTTCGACTACAGCGGCAAGATTTTACAACAACTGATCACGGCTGTGGTCGCATGCAACATCAGGATCAACACCAACGGTTCCTTGGGATCGCCCTGTGGCAGCTGTCGCAATTAACTCTCTCTGGAGGTGATTGTTTTTCTGAGATAAAGTTTACTTCTCTACCCTGTAGCTGCTGCGTATAGCCAATTCAAATTGCCAAGTGAAGGCACGATCATGGCAAGAGAATGAAAATTCCGCTAGTGGAAATAGTGGAGAAATCGGGTCAAATTGCCAAATCTGCGTGGCGAAGTTGAGTCCGGGGCCCGTGGATTAATTTGTCCAAGCTGCGCGGGGATTTGGAGCTATTATGCCAGGCGTGGAGATATTCGTTTGGCAAACCATGACCGAAATTCCACGCGGGGGAGATTTGGAGCAGCACCGCCAAGTGGAAATTTTAAGATGGAAAGCCATGTTGTTCACTCCGCGGGGAGATTTGGAGCAGCAGACACTGCCAAGCGTGGAGATTTGACGATGGCAATCCAACATCGAGACTTCCGCATGAGCCATGTAAATGAAATCCGCGCTTGGAGTGGTCCGAGTCTTTGTGCGAGTCACCAGGAAGATTAATAAGACAGTTGTGAATTGGAGTGGGTCATGGAGAAAACAACGCGAGACGTGATACCGATTTCAGCGGAGACTCTACACATTCTGCTTACCACGCATAGCATTCAGTGGTCGCGGCAAAATCCCACGCACATGCACAGGCATGCTGCAGTATAATAGAAGCCGTTTTTAGCGCTCCCACGCACAGCTGCAGGAAACAAATATTCACTGCTGTATACGATGGATTGGAGTCACGTCATTCAAGGCTTCATGAAATTTTCCTGGTCGAGATGAGGGTTTATTACGGTGCAGAATGAAATGATTCGTGTTGCTCAGCATTTCTTTTCCTAGAAACGAATTAAATGTGAAGTTCAGCTCTGAAAATACCCGGTCGGCCGTTTTGCTGCATCCTTGTTACTTGTAAATGGTCTCTTTGAGAAACTCTGTGGGCAGTAGGCAATATTTATACCCTTCCATTATGTACGTCCAACCGATAATAACAATATTCTTTTACCAGTTCGAGAAACTGTGTTTTTTCAATGGACGATTATGTCGCAGCTTCAAGCTAATCTTATCGAGCTCTATTTCTATTAGCTTTGATCCACGACTAAGGGAGAATTCATATGGTCGTTACTGTACATTTTTTCAAGATCCTCTTGGCTGCTGCCCAGTTGTTCAATGTATTTTTTTGAAGGGCTTCATTTGTGTGTTGCAAATTGTAACATGAAGGATCTTTTTAGTTTCGGAAAATGAGTATATTGTGTAGCTCACAGCTACCTATGCCATACTAAGATCCCAATAGTGGCATAATTGTTGATTGGAGCCGAGATTGCCGAATGCACTACCAAAATACCGAAGGGCTCTTTGGCCAAAAATCAGTCTCAAGGGTGTCTATCGACATGTTATGGGCATAAGCCTAGGTCATCATCATGGCAGCATTAGGTCTTTATTGTTAATGGCATTTTCTCATCGTTTGGAAGGTACAATTGTGCTTATTATGGCAAAGCCAAAACATTCTTACTGCAAGTGTTATGTGATAAGGAAGCTTGATAATTCTGAGCTGAGGATGAATGCGAGTGCATGTCGGCTCGATCGGAATTGAGAGCGTGGAGTTTCACAGATAGGATCTTGGCTTAGATCGCAACGATGGCGCCAGACTAAGAGGTGGATTCTGCGTGATCTCGAAGAAGCAAAATGGGTATGGGGAGCTCGATCTAGGTGGGGAGCTCGATACAGATGGAGATCATGCACAATTTTTACACGGAGCTCGTTTTGGGAGCTTGGCTCAGGTCGCAGTGATGGCGCCGGACTTGGAGGTAAAGCTCGCCAGGGAATGAGTGTGACGAGCTCGTGGTGGTCCAGGTGATCAGATGATGGGAGCTCAGTTACAGAAAGAGCTTGATAGAATTTGTTCACCGGTGAGAGCTCATCAGTTGGACATGATGATCAAGGGAGTGTCACGGTGATGTAAATCTTGTTTTGGTCATGGTAACAAAAGATCTCGGTTGAGTAGTGGCTTGGTGTCGCGGTGGAGGACGGATCAAAGGAGATTAAAGGTTCAAAACTCGGAAGATGGATTGGAAGTGAAGCTCGCTCAATACGAAGAAAAAAAGGGAGCTCAGATTGATCGTGGAGTGGAGAAAACCCTTCGAGAAACTTTTCACAAGTCATTTTCGGTGAGAAACAGTAGAAGAGACGGGTCGTGATCGAGGAAGTGTCGAGCTCAACTACAGGAGATAGAACTAGTTGATTAGGAAACTCAACGAACAACTCGGTATCTATGGTGGCTCGGTTCAAGGAGCATTTTCATCCAGAGAATATCTTGGTTGTGGTAGAAGTGGGTGAGTTGCTGCTGTGCATGATAAGGATCAGTGGTGAAAGAATCATTTCTAGAAAGAGCTCAATGAGGGAAAAGCTCATTGGGAGGTCATGACACTTAGAGAAAACTAGGCTCAATACAAAGGTGGGTTCAACTCTACGCGAGTCGGTGATACGTAAGCTCAAGACGAGTCAGAAGTAATCTCAAGGTGGCAAAGTGGGGGAGCTCAAATCGGTCACGGTCAAAGGAACTCAACTTGGTTGATGCGATGGATGACGGAGCTCGGATCCAACTCGGCGAGCCAACCACCGAGTTGGACTTATTTTTATTCTTTTCTTCAAATCCGGTGAATATGGGGCCCACTAATAATTTAATTAATTTAATATTTTTATTTAAATATTTTAAATAATAATATTTATTATTATTATTTAAATATTTTATTTAAATATTATTTTAATTCATTAAGAAGACTAAGTCAACAAGCAATTAATGACCCATGATGGAACCTTCTCGGTGGTTCAACTAACTCTATAATAAATACATCATGGGCCTTCAATTTAGGAAGGTAATTATGACCATTTCCTCTTCTTTCTCACATATTCTTCTATAAATGTAAGTTGGAAGCTCATTTCAAAGGGTTCCAACAGTTCGGATGCAAGTTGACAGTTAGATATCTCGAGCAAGAGTGTATACTTTTCAAGAATCCTCTCTCTTACTCGCAAGTTGTTCTTGTGTGTTGAGAGAACTTTCAAGCCTCCTCTTCAAGACTGTAATGGCAACTATTGCCTCTTCTGAATGTATGATGCATTGTGCATGTTATTGAAGCAATAAAAGTGTGTGTTTTGTGACTAATCTCGGTCCTTTCATCCTTTTATGCTTCTTTGTGCCTTTCTCATACTTGCAGGTACACTGTGCAAGTTTAAGTTTCTATTGCAGGTTCTTGGAGTTCTGTGCTTATCGAGTGGTGGAGTATTGCATGCAGTTGAGTTGTGGTGTCTGTTCACCCTTCTTGAGTTCATCCTTCTTCACTGGGAAACTGGTATATTTCTCGGTCTGATAAAGTTTAACAAAGGGAACGCGTGTCTCTTAGTCTGTGGTATCCTGTACCCTCTCTAAGTTGCAGTAGGTGAAGTTGACCTGTGGTGCACACACCCTCTTAATTAACCCTTCCCGAATCTGAAGACACCCTTTATTCGGTGCATCACCATCCCTAGTATAGTTTCATTTCGTAAATCTCTTTCCCTAAAACCCCATGAAAATGTTAGCGTAGGACTAGATAATCATTTTTGTTGGCGCAACAATATTCTCCATTATATTCTCACCTCCCATTGTGAGATTCACACCAACCAACCTGAGTTACTCCAAACCTAAAAAATTTCTAATCCATTCTCCCAACTTCTTGATCTCCAAACCATAAATGGTGGTGACATCCAAAACTTTAATCTAGACATGTTGTGAACGTCATTTAGAATTCATCCCATTAACACACACTCTTGCAAGCTCAAATGTGTCAATTTCTTGAGCATATGAAGCTCTGAATAGAGGCCTAAAAATCCTTAAAAACATGAAAAATTAATTGATACAAATCGCCCATAAACCTTAAAATTAAAAGTAGAAACTAAAAACATCGAAACATGGGAGATTTAGAAACCAAAAACTTGAAAGCCCCTACTTAGAATCCTTGAAAGCATGGAAATATCTTAAATGCATATATCTAAAAATGTTGAGAGATTACAATATCAAGGCACATATCTTGGATTTTTCTTATAATGTAGAGGGGTCTTAATTTGTGACCCAAAACATTGAAGTTATAAACTCATAACACAAACATCCGAATATATTTTGCACTATGTCAATATGTGGAAATATCATAAAATCAATATACTGTAGATGTCTAAATTTTATCTTTAACACTTGACAACCTCATTTTTGGCATTGTTTGGAGCACTTGGCACATTGACAAAGGTTTTTTTATTAAAAAATTACATGCATGAACTTACAAGCATGCATGGATGCACGCAAAGGAAAAACTATATCTTTTATAACTAGCATAATGTTTGCATGAACATTTTGAAAAATATGTTTCTTTAAAAAACAAGTCACTTGGGATATTAACAAATAGATTTAGAATTTTTATTAACATAAAATTTAATTATTATCGAAAAAATCTCTTTTAAGTTTTAATCAAAACAAATGAGAGATTTAACATAAACATTTGAATAGATTATATCTCTAGTTCATATTATATGTAGAACCATTAACATGAGTCGATATTTAGACTAATTTTTGTAAAACTAAGAAAATACTAAAAATACTTGAAAAACTTAGTTACATTACAAATATAGATGAGTAGAGAAAGGAAGGGAAGCATTTCCTTACAAATGAGTAGAGAAAGAAAGGGAAGCATTTCAAGGAGAAGAGGAAGGGAAAGTGAAAAATACTTAATTAAAAATCTCTTTTATAACTATTTCATCAACAATGAGAATAATGCCATCCATGATCTTGAAGCATTTAGATCTCCATTTTTTGCTCAAACATAACACTCCTATAACAATTGCAAACCCAAATCCAAAGCTCAATCCAAGTCCTACCTCCCACCATATGTGTTCTATCCAATCTTCTTCACTTGCATCTTCATCATCACTAATCTTTGGAGAAATAGAAGAAGAGGAGGAACAACTTATGTTGATTTGAAGTCCACAAAGATATCCATTGTTTGAGAATGAACTTGCATTAAATGTTGATAGCTGACCTCCTTGTGGTATTCTTCCTGAAATATTATTATGAGATACATCCAAGTAGCTCA
Organism: Taxus wallichiana var. yunnanensis; assembly: GCA_018340775.1. Taxonomy (NCBI): domain Eukaryota; kingdom Viridiplantae; phylum Streptophyta; class Pinopsida; order Cupressales; family Taxaceae; genus Taxus; species Taxus wallichiana. Next base: position 853,757,990 of record CM031243.1, read on the forward strand.
AGAATGTGAGGATTTGTAGCTCGTGGGAATAGCTCCAACAAGGTTGTTCCTTGAAAGATCAAGTGACTCTAATTGCACAAGCTTCTTAAAAGACTTTGGGATTTTACCGCTAAGTTGATTTCCTGACAAATTGAGAACCCTCAGACCAATAAGGAATCCAATGTCATGAGGAATGTCACCTGAGAAGTTGTTATTTGAGATATCAAGGCATCTAATCAATGCCAAAGATCTTTCATACTCTAGAAATTGCCCTTTGGTGGTGATTACTAGTTTCTCTACATAAGACACTAATGAGCTTGAATTTGAACTATATTGAAGGACTTTTGTACTCTGTGTTTGATCTGTCATTGCTTTCAACTTTCCAAAATTGCTTGGAATATTTCAGAGAAACTGTTATTTGACAAAATCAAGACTTGAAGATTTTGCAATTTTGTTAGTGATAATGGTATCCCACCTTCAAATTTATTGGATCTCAAAACTAAAATTTGAAGACTAGTCAAATTTTGTATCCAATTTGGGATTTCTCCTTGCATGCTATTATATCCCAAATCTAGAATCTCTAAAGAGCTACAATTTTGAAGTGATGATGGAATTGGCCCTTGTAGTCTATTACCTCCCAATTTCAATGTTTGAAGACAAGCCATGCTCCTAATCTCACCTTCAAAAAGATTGTTTTCTAGATTCAACACCTTTAGTGTTGTTGAGTAGTTCCCAACACTTGTAAAAATTTACCAGAAAGCTTGTTATTTGACAAGTCAAGAACCTCCAAGTTCCCTTCATAAATAGAAAGTGGAATGCCACCACGAAGGTTATTTTTTGCCAGTGATAGAAATCTGAGATATTGCCCAATTTTTGCTGGAATGAATCCATCAAATAGATTCATCGACAAGTCCAAAAACTCCATATAATATGAAACATCCCACAACCAATCTGGAATATATCCGCTAAGCCTATTGTTGGACAAGTCTAGATGCTCAATGTCATATTGAGTTGAAATGAAAAGGGGGAAATCACCTTCCATATTACAAGATCTCAAACTTTAAATATTGAAGCTGAAATTTAGGGATCCAAAAGCCATTGACTTTTATAGTCAAGAGATTGTTCCCTGAAAGAAACAAATAAGAAATCTCTGTGAAATTTGCTAGTAGAGAGAGTAAGAAAGTACCATGGAATTTGTTGTCATCCAAGTGTAGCCAGCATTTGGAGTGATGAGAGTTGTTGTAAGGAAGGTGGGATTATGCCACTCAAAGAGTTATTGCTGACATCAAGCTGGACCAAGGAAGAGAGGTTCCCAAAAGTAGAGGGCAAGCTTCCGTTTAATTGATTTGACCCGAGCAAAAGACATGACAACTTTGACAGTCCAGCTAAAGTTGTCCATGGAATGCTCCCTCTTAGTGAGTTTCTGAAAGATCCAATATTTCAAGGCGTGAAAGACATCCAATGGAAGGAGGAAGAACACCTTGAATATTGTTATAAGAGAGATCAAAGTGGGTCAACGATGACATATTTCCAACGGAAGGAGGAAGAACACCTTCAATATTGCTATCATAGAGAAGTAATTCGGCCAACAAGGACATATTTCCAATAGAATATGGAATCTCACCTCCCACATTCGTCTCTCCTAGAGAAAGGATCTCGATCTTGCGAGAGTGGTGTACAATGGAAGATAGGTTTACTTTGAGATTGGGGTTATGGGACAATTCAAGATTCCTCGGGTGTGGCAATATTAACTTTGAGATGCTAGAAGGGACGGGACCTTGGAGATTGCAGGATTCAAGCGAGAGGGAGACCAAAGCTGTAAGATTTGAAATCCAGTTGGGAAATGGTGGGGAGTGAAGTCATTCCAAGACATGTCAAGATGGGAGAGGGAGGTGAGGTTTGCAAGAGGAGAGAGAATTATCCAATCAGACACACTCCCGGACATGTCAAGTGTTGTAAGATTGGTGAGGGACGCAGCAATATTCTCCACCACACGATCACCTCCCATTGTTAGATTCACATAACGCAGCCCAAGGTACTCCAAACCTCGCAAATTTCCAATCCAATCACCCAACTGCCTGATCTCCAAACCATAAATGCCGGAGACGTCCAAATATTTCAAGCTAGACATGTTGCGAACGTCATTTGGAATTCGGCCCGTAAACCAGCAATATACCAAGCTCAAATGTCGTCTTGAACATCGAGGCATGGAAAGCTCAAGTCAATATCGCTGAGGTCGAGGTACTCCAAATGCTGCAGTTGTAATAAACCATGGAAAATTTGGCTGCTTGAATTCCTCACACTTAACACATAGCCAATTTCGTTCAGATCCAAACGAAGCACGTGGCGGTGCGGGGCCACAGGTGATTCCCTTCCATGATTCCATGAGCAAAGCGGTACTCGAGCCCTCATTCCATGATTCCGTGAGGTCATATGGATCATTGAGGCCTCGTTTGAAGTGAGAAGACCACTTCTTTCCTGGTGATGACATGTGGAGCAGCAGCAGGTGGCAAGCATGCCCAACAACAACAACAACAAGTATTTACAACGCAAGTTGTGAGGAATGATTATTTTCAAACGTGTAATAAATACTTTACAATAAATAAAGACACTCTTAGCGTGGAAAAAATAAAGATTATGTGAATAAATCGTGATGAATACAAAATAAATGGTAAAGTGAAGTTAAGTTGGAAAGAAAGACAAACGCGTTCATTAATGATGTGTAATGTCTATAAAAACGTCCGCGATTATGTCTTTTATGTATACTACATCCTTGACGTGGGTAAACTTTGACGGCCTTTTAGACGCGTTTTTCATGATTTTAGTCGTAAAATACTTTCAATTATTTGACATGACCCTCACATGTGAACATGCAAATTTTAATTATGATTGTATATTATTTTTATACTAAATATATTAAAAATAGTTAAATATATAGAATAATCTTTGATATATTTTATTAACATTTTAAAAATAACATTATTTTGCACTTTTGAAGGTCAAGATTTATAATTTATTGTCACCTAAAAATTGTTTTGACAAGCACATGTGGCCATCAAATTCAACCCTATTATGTGTATCCCGCAATCATAGTAGTTGATGACATTGCATTTCTGTCAAGGACTTTGTCAAACATTTTGCATGCCAATTGCATGCTCTCACATTTCTAAACCTTCTGTTTGGCACGGGTTTCATGGATTTCACGTGCATTTTCTTTAAAATTTCAAAGGCCTTTTCAAAAAAATCATTTCATGAATATCCTGCATTTAATGCATTCCACAAGATTACATCTCACTTAGGCATTTTATCAAACAATTTACATGCTCTATTCCAAATCTCCCAATTTGGCATAAATTGGGAGGATCTTTGAAAAGGTTGTCAAGTGTACTTAAAATAATCCAAGGCCTTTTCAATGTTGTGAGGACAAATTTCTCATTGAGACAATCATTTTAACTCATTAGCATCAAAAAAATTCAAATATATTACTCCAATTGTTGTGCACAATTTTACACTTAGAAAAGAGGCAAAGTTGTTGTTACAAAACCCAAGAAGAAGGCTAGAGCTTCAAGACGTCTGTCCTTTACAAAAGAGGGACTCGAGACAGAGAAGAAAATCAACCGATTCTTCAAGTATTTCTATCTATTCCTCTCTCTAATTAGAATGATGACATATCCTTTATATCGGACCTTGATTTACAATATATAGGAGGAGAAGGAGGCGAGAGATAATTCTCAAACTCCTTTCCAACTACTTTTCAATTATGATAAATGATGTGAAGTGACAGAAACAGATTTCCTCGATCTTTCTCACCATTTTTTTACTATTTTCCCTCTTGAAGGAGTGAGAACCATGCCCATTTAATGCATCTTTAACTATCCTACAACCGACTCTTTGAGATGGAATCGCCTTTTGAGGAAACCCCTTTCTTCTATTTATTACATAGCCATATATTTAAATCTTTTGACAAATTGGTTCCCGGACTCCATGACTCAAACATCGCATATTTTATTGAAATATCGAGGTGACCCTTAGGATGCACATGAATATCCCGAGTCTTTACAGTTGGCACTCTTCACACAGGCTACGCATTAATTCACTACACGAAATGACAAGCTAGCTGACCCCTCACTCCATATTTTGAAAAGGTTTTGAGCATTAAATCTTATAGATAAGTCTCAAGACTACTCATATGTGGTGGATGGCTTGTCACCTCTGTGACTCCGCTTCAAAATTGAGTACTTTTGTCACGGGATCCACGTGGCGGACTCCACACATCCCTATGATTATACTTCTCTTCATGGCCCCGAGAATGTGAGGGGATGACACTGGCACCGTCCACGAGCATGTTACTTTACTCCTTCGGGCGAGTCAAGGACTCATCATATATAAATGCAAAGACACCCTCTCGGGCGGGACCCTTACAGTTGACACTACGTGTAAGCCCCACGGGAGTTTAAGATATCCTATCCTCCTTTGAATTCTGAAGTTGCGCTAGTTTGACACCTGGCATTGTCCGTGAGCAAGATCGTCTTTCCTTGTTTCGATAAGTCCTTTCTTTAAAGATTCGACTCGAATGGGCTTCAAAATGCGAAAAACTTCCTAGTTGCGGAATTTAAATAATAGATAACACCCCAAACTTTTGCAATATGAATAACTAATGAAGGCGAACACCATAATAGCCTAGAGCCAAGCTTAAATTTAAGAATGAAACATCAAGATCAAAACTTAAAAACATGCATCAATGTAAACTTTAAATGAAATCAAACACTTACTCTACTTGCATCCTTACTATGTGTGATGACTACCAATCAACATTGACCTAATTAGATCTAAGGGAAATCAAATTATGGTTGTTTCTACTCCACAAATGGTGAGAGGATCTCTCTAAAAAATGACTACAATGTCATATGAGATATCCCTCTACTAACCAAAATGGATATTTGGATGCAAACATTGAGCAAACTAATCCTAGAAGGAAGTAAGTCTCTTAATCATATTTGTTATATGATATACTAATAAAAGTATGGAGTAAAGATGGAAGGTAGGTATCTGTTATCAAATTTTGCACACTTGGAAAAATTGGACAACGAGGATACATCGGATTCTGGGACTGAAAAATTTCTTTATGAAGCCCTATGGGATATTACAGGTGAATTTTACGTTTAAGGAGTGTTTATGGCATTACGGGTAGTTCGGAGGCATTTTGAGTCATTCTTCCCTTTTTGGGGTTTTGAGGGTCTTAGGTTTTCCTAAGTCGAAATCTTCATGAACAAGGGAAAAAGTGTTCAAAATTGATTAATCACATTTAAAGGGTCCTTTTATCATTACGTGACCCTCATGGTTTGAGCAAATCCAAGAAAATTCAAAATTTTAAGAAGCAAGGTGTGAAAATACCCAAAAGGGTCTTTGAGCTCAAATAGCTTGTCGAGTAGCTTGGTGAGTTGCTCGGCGAGCTGAGTGTCAAGCTAAGGTTCAAAAGGGGCTCAAAGTTTTGAGTTTTAAGTCAAGCCCTTCATCAATTCTGTGGAACCATGTAGTGAGTTGCTTGAGCATTGAAGCCAATTCCACATGGAAAATCTGACATTAACGGAGAATGTAATGAAATATTTCACTGTGGGTTTGGGCTCATAGGAAATCTGAGTAGCGTTAATCAATTTCTTATATGGCTCGATTATCCATGCACTTGTTATTGGCTCGGATCTTGGTCGACGTTGAGGGGAATGGGCAATGAGTTCTGGTGGAGCAAATGAACAGAATTGGTGAGTGAGGTGTGTACTCGTGAGACCGAGCCGTGTTGAAGCCAACACGAGACGACGAGTTGTCCACATACATGGCAAGCCTGAATGAGGTTGGTGCTAGGTTGGAGCTTATGGATGACAAGCTTGGTTATGATGACATCAAGATAACTTGGCTCGATGCGAGGGATTGAGGCCATGAATTCAGCAAGCTAATCGAGTGTACGAGAGAGCTGAGTTGTTATTTGCAGGTAATGGCTTGATCCAATCATGAGAAACCCGAGGAAATGAAAAAGAATATTGGCTTTAGGAGCTCATGAGACAAGCTTGTAGAGCGTATGCGAGCTCGTGTTTAGCTCAATGATAGATTCAAGGATTTGATTTCGTTGAAATAGCTCGACGGTGTCTCGTGTCTCACGGACGCTCAAAGTAAGGGGAGCTCATAGGATGAGCTAGGGATTAAGTTGAGTTACGGAGCAAGGAAGGTTAAACCCATAGTGGAATGGCACAAGTTAAGAGCCAACTTTCCGAGGTGGAAATGTTAGAATGACTCAACAAGTTAAGAATGGATGGCCCGGCATGGCGATGAGCTAATTAATGGTGAGGACGAGTTTGGCCAAGATCTAGAGTGTCGTGGCTTACAACATATTTAAAAATTTAAAGGAGCTCGGTCGAGTCACATAAATACAAGAGAAGTTCGAGGAATTTCCAAGTGGGTTTTCATTGATGGCAGGCCAACACAAAGTTTCCACGCAAAGGGAGTCTCGAAATTCATCTTGCCAAGAATGTGGAAATTTGAGAAAACATCACCAACCGTGGGATAATCACTTGGTGAGAAAAATTAAAAGCTCCGTAGACCAACATACTACGTCAAGGCTGATTCAATGCTGAGAAATTTTTGATTCGCCGAGTTACTCTCCAGATTAGCTGGACAGTTATGAATTGGAGCGAGTCATGAGGAACCACCGCAAAAATGGGAGCCAAGGTCAGGCTTGTGGAATGTCAGGTCGGTCTAAGACGTTGATAAAAGAGCTCATGCAAGGAGCCCAGACAGATGAATCATCAAAGTGATGCATTGGGTAGAGTCAGGTGATAGCCTGAAGAGTCGCTTGTTAGCTCGGTTCACCGCCATGAGAAACAGAAGTGGCTCCATAGCTTGTCACATGACCTAACCAGGTTGACACGTTAGTGGCTCATCATGGCTCGTGTGCAAAGAACGTGATGGGTGAGAGGGAGAGCTTGATGGTAGGGCGATGCCGAGAACTCGGACTGATGCGAGGTGATGCATCAGTGGTGAGCCGGGTTGAGAGGCCAAGACAGTGGAAGGAGCTCGTCTCTACCAGAGGGTGATTCAACGAACCAAAGAAGGAAAAGTGGTTTGAGTACTAGGTGAGCTAGCGGAAAGCTCAATGTTAAAGCAGATTTCTCGGTGGATAGTTCGATGGGTCTTGGTCATGAAGATCTCGAAGGCACAGACGCGGTGAGCTCGGTTGATGCGCTCAAACAAGGGATAACTCAATGAATATCAAAAAGAGTGATAAATGAAGAGAATCGAGCTTGAATCTTGTTGTTGAAGATGTCTAAGTTAGAAAGATAACAGTTGCAGAGGCACTCGAACAGGTAGTAAGCCGTGAAAAGGAAGAAGCTCGGCCATTCAAGGTAAATACGAGCTCGGAAGACTCATGAAGAGGTTAGCTCGCCATTTGATGTTAATGTTGTGACATTGGGGAACTCAAAGTGGGGTTGTGGAATCAAACCAAGTGAGCTCATGGGGGTTGCAAGGAACTCATGCATGGAGCTCTTGGCGAGTTGAGACCGAGCGAGTTTGGCCAATGCAAGGTGATCGATGGTCACAATGTTGGAGTGCAAGGTCGATGGAAGAGCTCACTCGTGACAATGGAGAACATGGCTCATCTCGTTCACGTTGATGAAAGGCTCGGACATGGTAACTCGAAGGGTGATCAAGCCACACGGTCAAGTCAAAATAAATAATGGATCAGTTGAAACTCACAAGCGGTGAGCAAGCTTGAGAATGATGGTGAGTTGGGAAGATAGGATGTGAAGCTTGGAAGGTAAGATGACGGAGGGAAGAAGTCGACTCACCAACCACCGAGTTAACACTTGAGCTGGGAATAATATGAGTTGTCAAGAATCTACATTAAGTTCAAGGACACCGAAGTGATCATTTGTGTGGAGTTGTTGAAAAGAGCTCGGTGGTAAACCCACGAGTTTAGCCATGCACGTAGCTAACCAACATGGAGCTCATGGAAAACGTGAGACAAAGATGAGTTTGGAGTTATGAAGTGAGTTAAACGTAGGGTGAATTTCTCGGTGAGTTTGCAAAACTCACCAATCCGTGTAAGGGTTGTTTGGGCTCGTCGGTTTGGATGCGGTAATGCAAAGTAGCTTGGTCGATGCATGTAGGTAAGAGGAGCTCGGTTCGTAGTTTGAGCTCGGTCGATGGAGGAGATCGATTCGAAGTGAGCTCAGTCATGATAGAAAATGAACTCGGTGCAGAGCTTAGATGGCAGCTTGGTTAGGGGCTCAAAATGGTCAAAAAATAGAGCTCTCGGATAGAGGTCAAATCAAATCAGAAATCATCTCGGCAGAGTAGCTCGGTTTTGAGCTCGTTATCAGCAGAGAAGAATAGAGCAAGCCAAGCCAAGCCATTCGAGGCCTACGAGATCAAGCTAATTCGAGTCAACAAAAGTAGCTCAACATTTCATTGAAGCTTGACATGAGTTGTTTGCTCGATCAAACAATGTATGGTTCAATGCGATAGATCGTACGAGTTTTTCAAAAACATAGTGGAAATGTCACGTGAGTGTCCAAATGTGTTGGCCGAGTTTTGCAATGGCTCAGGCAAGCATGTGATTCGTTTGGTGATGAGCCAATACAAAAAGGAGAAATATCATAGGGCCGAGCTAAGGCCGAGTTCGTGAAAGGCATCAAACGGAGGAGCTCGGTGGTGAGTTTGAAAGGTGTGAGTGAGTTCGGTAAAAGAATGAAGGGATGGCGAGGTGGAACATACTTGGGGATCAAAATGAGTAACTTGGCGCTCGGTGGTTAGCTCAAACATAGGAGCTCGATGCAAAAGAGGATCTCACCGAGTCAAGAATTCTGCGTCATGAAGGAGCTCATCAGTATATGTGAAGAGCTTGTGTATTAGGAGCTTGGTCGCGGCGTTGGAGGGCAAGGTCAATGGAGGAGCTTATCGCCTAACTTGGTGAGTTGGCTCGGTGAGCCAACCACCAAGTTGGTCTATTTTGCAAATTAAGCCTCTTCAAGGAAAACCAATCCAAAAGGGGCCCACCATATTTTAATTAAATTAATATTTTTATTTAAATATTTTAACAATAATATTTATTATTATTATTTAAATATTTTATTTAAATATTATTTTAATTAATTGAGAAGAATAAGTCAAACTAGGCATTAATGACACATGATGGAACCTTCTCAAGTGGTTCAACCAACTATAATAAATAAATACATCATGTGCCTTCAATTTAGGAAGGGAATTTATGACTCCTCTCCTCTCTCTCAAATTCTTCTATAAATGTAAGTTGGAAGCTCATTCCAAGGGGTTCCAATAGGTCAAACAAGTTGGACAGTTAGACATCTTAGGCAAGTGTGTGTTTTTCAAGAATCCTCTTTCTTCTGCAAGTTGTTCTTGTATGTTGAGGGAACTTTCAAGCCTCCTTTCAAGACTGTAATGGAAACCATTGCCTCTTCTGAATGTATGATGCATTGTGCATGTTATTGAAGTAATAAAAGTGTGTGTTTTGTGACTAATCTTGGTCCTTTCATCTCTCTATACTTCTTTGTTCCTTTCTCGAACTTGCAAGTACACTATGCAAGTTTAAGTTTCTATTACAAGTTCTTGGAGTTATGTGCTTATCAAGTGGTGGAGTATTGCATGTAGTTGAGTTGTGGTGCTTGTTCACCCTTCTCAAGTTCATCCTTCTTCACTGGAAGACTGATAGATTGTTTTGCTGATCGAGTTTAACAAAGGGATGCATGCTTCCTATTCTGTGGTATCTCATACCCTCTCTAAGTTGCAGTAGGTAAAGTTGACTTGTGGTGCACACACCCTCTTCGAATCAACCCTTCCCGAGTTTGGCAATACCCTTTATTTGGTGCATCACCATCCCTAGTATAGTTTCATTTCTTGTAAATATCTTTCCCTAAAACCCATGAAAATGTTAGCATAGGAATAGATAACCATTTTATTACACTAGGAGTAGTACAACACTTAGTTTAGGAAGAGGAAGTCGACCTTCTCTAGAGGTTCACCTCGAGCCCAAGTCCCACAACTTGAGATGTGATCCGATGTTTCCCAATCAAACTGAACATCCTATTCACATTCTGGACATTCGGAGGGTGTAGTGATTTGGAGACAACAGTTTTTGGCATGCTCGGTGGGACAATAAGTGAAAGTTCTACATTTCACAGTTATCCCATTGTAATATCTTAGCCACCATGCTACCAACGCCAATAGTTTTTGGCATGCCCGGTGGGACCATAGGTAAAAGTTCTACATTTCATAGTTATCCCATTGTAATATCTTAGCCACCGTGTTACCAACACCAACAGTTTTTGGCATGCCCAATGGGACCGAGTTCGTACTTCTCTTCTCACTTGCACAAGTCAAAGTACTTGGCGACTCTATATCTCTGGACTTCAAATATCAGTGTGTTACTTATGTGAAGAATTCAGACAAGAGCTTCTTCAAAGAAAGGAAATTATCAACATATCAAACTATCCTTGTCTCCTCCAAGGAGAAGGAGAAGAGGCATCTCAACATCACCCATTGTAGCATTACTTCATTTCATTAAGTTGTGCTCTTAGTGAAATTTCAGCCTTATGAGGCATACCCAAGCACAACTGGCTGACTCCATTGGTCAAAGTGACCCACTCTCTATGTTGCAGATTTTCAGTTTTACCCATTTCCATCTAGTTTTCTTCAACATCTTTCCATTCATGAAGCGGTGCCATCATGGCTTCATTTCCACAGTGGGATTCCCACTTGCATACAAAGCAAGCGATTCTTTCCATCTTTAGGCTATTATAATCCACCTCCAAACCAATTTCATGACAAATATTAGTTTCAACATGCATGCCCACATGAGCAAGATGCAGATCATTTTGGTCACCCACCAAACTGGGGGGATACTGAAGAACAATGGCATGCAGATTCTAAAATCTATCCTACACCTGAAGAAGACCACTTGCAGAAGAAGGTTCGAGAGTTGGAGTATAACATGGTGCAAATAAGGATCAATGACATGACAAAGGCATCCCAGATTGGCTTCAGCATTCCATACCCATGGACTGGCCCTATACCATGTGAGCTTAATCCTCAACAAAAGCTTCAATTCATAATCAAGACAATGACTCAAGTTGGAGAATGGATCAAGAAAAGGGATGTTCATGAATGTAATGTTAGTCAATCTTGTCAATGGGAGGTCCTGTATTACCACCTTACAACCCTCTTCCCGTGTTTCCATCCATGCAGTTTCAACTTGAACCCCATAGTCCTAACCTTCCAGTTGCTACCCCTGTGGTGGAATTCACTACTTCATCTTCTATTCCTCCATTCCATCATGAATCTTCCATGCCTCATTCTTCTAAAGTTCCTTCTTTTCTACAAGGGCCATCAAGACAAGAAGATGAATCTCTTCCTCAAACAGTGAGGGAATCAGTTGAATCCCAACCCACCCCTCCTCTTGTAGTCCCAAATCCATTTTGGGAGGAGTATCATCAAGAAATGAGCAAAAGGGAGGAGTATATGGTCAAGGAGAATAACAAAGGAGGGCATGCAGTGATCCGGAGGATTTCCCTACAAAAATGTTTTGATCAATTTTAGAAGTCTACAAAAACCATTGGCAAAGTCAAGAGCTTGGTAAGATATTTCTTACACCTTTTAACGGGCGAAACGGCGAGTTCATGAACAAAAGTTATGCATTTTGGAAGTTGATTCTTAACATTGTAATTATTTCAAATCTTCAAATTTCCAATTATTTATTCTAACTAGTGATATTATGTAGGTGGAACATTTGGCCAATATTCCAATTACAAGATACACTTAGTTAACATATTTTATTAATTCATAAATTAATCCTAAGATATCCGTTTAATTAATCCTAATTAAGCACCTTAAAATTTATCAATTTTTGACCAAATCTCCTCTCCCAAGTTTTGGTGCATTTCTCCAAGGCAAGCCAAATTATCACTAAGAAAATATCCACGAGAGAAGGAGGGGGTGGTTAGCATCATGTGGACTTAGTACACACATTAAATGGAGGATTTGAAGGCTTTGATAAAGTCTAAAATTGGTAATATCCCATTATACGTGGGATTATTTCTCCATTCTTAATGCTAAAATCTACTCATATGGATAAGAGGAAATCATGGGCTTTGGGAGGATTATTGGGAGATTTAAATGGGATTAAATTTACTAAATATACACTTAAGTGTGTGTATATATATGGGTATTTGTAAGGTTTAAAGAAAAATGAGGAAGAATACACACAAGTGTATTATTACTTGATTGTCTTAGAAGGATAACATGCAATTTTGATTCAAGGCCATTTTTGAGGGTCTTGGAGGCTGAATGGAGACTTGATGTCTTCTAGACTTTTGTCGGAATTTAGAGCAGATTCCAGTGATGTGATTATTTTCCCATTTTGAGTTCGTTTGACCTATTTTTGGAAGAAAAATGTGAGGGTTTTTATGGAGAACTCGAGGAAGGAGCATATATATAATGAACCGGTCTTTATGAACTTGTGGAGACACTTCTCTAAATGGTTTTAGAGGTTCTTAAAGTTCAGTTTTAGTACTATTTGTAGGTTCATCGATTTTATGTTGTATTTACATAATTTAATTATTATTACAACATAGTTAGAAAGATATATTGATCAGTTTATCTGTTTGTTCATTTGTAATCTTCTATTTGTATGAAGCTAAGTAGCTATGGAAGTAAAATTACAGTTTACAGGAATGATCTAGGGCCTCTACAAATTTGAATTATTACTCTAATGGGTTTCTATGCAGTTTACAGTTGATTTGCATACCCAGATTAGGGAGTTTTTGAATACCCACAAGGTGGAGAAAGTTGCAGGTACTTGGAGTTTTTGGGAACAGAAACTTGATCTTGAGATCAATGAATTCCACACTCAGTGAAGTACTATTTCAGTTTTTTTTTAAAATATCCATACTGATGTAAATTGTAAAAGAAAGTTTTACATTGGTTTTTAATGGAAATGGTTCATTATTCAACCCGGAGATGTAGTCCCAAATGGGATGAACTCCATTATCAACTTCTGTGTCTTTCATTTTCAGTTTGTTCATTGTTCAGTTAAATGCAGTTGCAAATGGATTTGAATGCATCAGTTAACAAACTTGTGAAGATTTTCAAAATGACACATGAAAGAGTTAAGCAGGAATGAATTCATCAGAGGTTTCTAAGTGAGAATTTTTTTACATTCCTAGAATAGTAAAAAGAATCCAATTTTCTATTCAATACTAAAGGAAAGTTGAGAATCCGCTTCCAATTCTATGTTTTTTAAAGGGAATTGAGAACTTCAGTATCCGTTGTGTAAAACTGTTTAACCTAGTTTACGGATCATGCACAAAATCAAGGAATGGGCTGTAAAACTTAACATCAAGCAAACTTCATTCCTGACTAAACCTTCTGCAAAATTTGAGGCTCAAGAACAAGTGGAACAAACTAGTTTTGTACTAGAAACAAATCCAGAGCTGAACGAGGAAGACCAACAATCTACCTATTCATATTGGCTCCATATATTCGAGAGGTTGAATCATCGCAAGTGGAAAATACATGTCATGTCCAGTTGTAGAAAAGAAATGCAATGATCCTAATTAACCAACACTTCTAACTCCAAATGATTAGATGTTACAATCAGCCACAAGGAGTTTCATGAGACTAAGCATGTGCATTAATGTCAAATAAGAAAGATGATGATCTTGATGAATTTGATCTTTCTAATTTCATGTTTGAGGATGAGGACAATTAGGAAAAACAAAATTCCAATCCAGAGAATACCATGGTGGATGAAGTTAAATCTTTCCAGCTTGTAAAAACAAGTTATTTGATGAAATCTTCCATGTGTGATGAAGGACTAAGTCGATTCAGGTTTTATGATTAATGCTTAGTTGATGAACCGAGTGAAGGTTTTATGATGAATGAAGATCAATCAATCAGGAGGAGGGTTTTTAGATGAGCAACACATTTTAAACATTTATAGTGGTTCAACATTGGAAACTACAAACAATCCAAAGGAGTTGCATGTCACGGAAGAAATCCTTGTTGCTAAGGAGGAAAATGGGTACGAAGAGGGCATCACTTCAACACCATTTATCTAGGAATGTCTGTAGGAATTCATTATCAAAGTTGAATCTTGGGGTAGCGGGAAAATTCAAAGGATGCGACCATGTCCCATCAGGTACCTAGCTTCATTAAAGCCAGAAGAGAAGCTAGAACTAGTCACATTCATTCTAGAATGTGAGGATGAGTTTCACAATTCCGAGGATCAGTTGCAATGCCTCTATAGGAAAAATGTAGAGTAACTAAAAGAGGAACTCTTTCTCTTTCCAGTTGATGCCTCGGTGGACCAAGTAGAGAATTGGGTTTGTTTCAGTTTTTCACTCTCATTCTCAGCCATGTCCATTATCACATCATTTGCATGGAAATCCATTATGAGGAAAGGGAGCTATTTTTCACAACCAGTTGCAGGGTTTTTTTAACTCACATGTTCCTCCAGTTAGCGTAGAGTAGACATAGGTTTGTTTTCAATAGAATAAGTGCATTGCACACCTTGCATGTTTGAATTGGGGCATGTATGGTTTTCATTGTTTCGGTGTGTGTCATGTGTTGTTGTTGCTCTTGCACATTATAGCATCATTGGAAAGTGTCAAGGAGAAGGAAGGTTTAAAGTTTTCATAAGATTTTCATAATGTTGTTTCAGTCAAAATTCCGCAGATATGCCATAGATGTCGGTATTCATTAGATTTAGTATACTACATGTCCGATATTTTAGGGAGGTCCAAGATCGAAATGTTCAATAAGACTCCGGGATGTATCATAGAAGATCAAATCATATTTTGGATTCCAAAATTGACTTCATGCCCAATGGATGACTTAAGGCTACTAGAATCATGCTTAACGAGCAATCATCCCCAGAGAGTCGTAGAAAATGTTATCCAATTTTGCACACTTGTAAAAATTGGACAATGAGGGTACATCGGATCCTAGGACCGAGAAAAATTTCTTTATGAATCCCTATGGGATATTACGGGTGAATTTTACATTTAAGGAGTGTTTATGGCATTTTGGGTAGTTTCGGAGGCATTTTGAGTCATTCTTCCTTTTTGGGGTTTTGAGGGTCTTAGGTTTGCCTAAGTCAAATCTTCAAAGTGAACAAAGGAAAAAGTGGTCAAAATTGATTAATAACATTTAACGGGTCCTTTTATCATTACGTGACCCTCATGGTTTGAGAAAATCCAAGAAAATTCAAAATTTTAAGAAGTGAGGTGTGAAAATACCCAAAAGGGTATTTGAGCTCAAATAGCTTGCCGAGTAGCTCGGTGAGCTGCTTTCATGGCTGAGTGTCGAGCTAAGGATCAAAAGGGGCTCAAAGTTTTGAGTTTGAAGTCAAGCCCTTCATTAATTATGTGGAACCATGTAGTGAGTTGCTTGAGCATTGAAGCCAATTCTACATGGAAAATCGACATTAACGGAGAATGTAATGAAATATTTTAGTATGGGTTCCGGCTCATAGGAAATTGAGTAGCATTAATTAATTTCATATATGGCTCGGTGATCCATGCACTTGTTATTGGTTGGGATATTTCTCGACATTGAGGGGAATGGGCAGCGAGTTTTGGTGGAGAAAATGAACAGAATTGGTGAATGAGGTGTGTACTCGTGAGATCGAGCCATGGTGAAGCCAACACGAGACGGTGAGTTGTCCACATACATGGCGAGCCTGAATGAGGTCAGTGCTAGGTTGGAACTCATGGATGACAAGCTCGGTTATGATGACATGAAGATAACTTGGCTCGATGCGAGGGATTGAGGCCATGAATTTGGCAAGCTAATCGAGTGTATGAGAGAGCTGAGTTATGATTCATAGGTAATGGCTCGATCCAATCATGAGAAACCTAGAGGAGATGAAAAATAGAATATTGGCTTGAGGAGCTCATGAGGCAAGCTTGCAGATGTATGCGAGATCGTGTTTATCTCGATGATAGATTTGGGGAGTTGATTTCGTTGAAATAGCTCGATGGTGTCTCGTGTCTCACGGTGGCTCAAAGGAAGGGGAGCTCTTAGGATGAGCTAGGGATTGAGTTGCGTTGTGAAGCATGGAAGGTTTGAGCCATAGTGGAATGGTGCAAGTTAGAACCAAATTTCGAGGTGGAAATGTTAGAATGACTCAAATTAAGAATGGATGGCCCGACATGGCGAAGAGCTAATTCATGGTGAGTGACGAGTACGGCCAAGATCCAGTGTCGGGGGATTGCAACAGATTCGAAAGTGTAAAGGAGATCGGTTGAGTCATGTAAATGTGAGAGAAGTTCGAGGAATTTCCAAGTGGGTTTTCGTTGATGGCAAGCCAACACAAGGTTTCCATGTAAATGGGGTCCCAAAATTCATCTTTCCAAGAATGTGAAAATTTGAGGAAAGGTCACCAAGCAGGATAATCATTTGGCGAGCAAAAGGAAAAGATCCGCATACTACATCAAGGCCGAGTCAATGCTAAGAAATTTGTGATTCTTTGAGTTACTCTCTAGATTAGCAGGACAATTATGAATTGGAGCGAGTCATGGGGAACCACCGTGAAAATGGGAGCCAAGTCGGGCTCGTGGAATGTCAGGTCGGTCTAAGACATTGATGAAAGAGCTCATGAATGAGCCCAGACAAATGAATCATCAAAGTGACACATTGGGTAGAGTCAGGTGATAGCTTGAAGAGTCACTTGTTAGCTTGGTTCACCACCATGAGAAAAATATGGTGGCTCTGTAGTTCATCGCGGACCCACCCAATCGGCACATTAGTGGCTCATGATGGCTCGTGTGCAAAGAACTCGATGGGCGAGAGGGAGAGCTTGGCCGTAGGGGTGATGATGAGAGCTCAAACCGATGAGAGGTGATGCATTGGTGGTGAGCCGGGTTGAGATGCCAGAAAGTGGAAGGAGCTTATATCTCCTAGAGGGTGATTCAACAAACCAAGGAAGGCGAGGTGGTCTGAGTACTAGGCAAGCCAGCGATGAGCTCAATGTTGAGGCGAGATCGCTTGCTTGGTGGATGGTTCGACAGTCTTGATCATGAAGATATCAAAGGCACAAAAGCGGTGAGCTCGGTCGATGCGCTTAAACGAGGGATAGCTCGATGAATATCAAACAGAGTGATGGATGAGAGAACCGAGCTTGAAGCTCATCGTTGAAGATGTCTAAGTTGGAAAGATAATAGTTGCAGAGGTACTTGAATAGGCAGTAAGCCGTGAAAAGGAAGAAGCTCAGCCATTCAAGGTAAATATGATCTCGATAGACTCATGAAGAGGTTAGCTCGCCATTTGACGTTAATGTTGCGACATTAGGGGAACTCGGAGTGGGCCGTGGAAGCAAACCAAGTGAGCTCATGGGGGTTGTAAGGAACTCATGCATAGAACTCTTGGCGAGTTGAGACTAAGTGAGTTTGGCCAATGCAAGGTGAGTGACGGTCACAGCCTTGGAGTTCAAGGTCGATGGAAGAGCTCGCTCGTGAAAATGGAGAATGTGGCTCATCTCGATCGCGTTGATGAAAGGCTCGGACATGGTAACTTGAAGGGTGATTGAGCCACACAGTCAAGTCAAAATAAATAATGGCTTAGTTGAAACTTGCAAGTGGTGAGTAAGCTTGAGAATGATCGTGAGTTGGGAAGACAGGATGTGAAGCTCGGTAGGTAAGCGACAGAGAGGAAATAAGTTGATTCACTAATCACCGAGTTAACACCGACTTGGGAATAATATGAGTCATCAGGAATCTACATTAAGTTCAAGGACACCGAAGTGATCATTTGTGGGGAGTTGCTGAAAAGAGCTCGATAGTAAACCCATAAGTTTAGCCATGCACGTAGAAACCCAATATGGAGCTCGTGGAAAATGTGAGACAAAGATGAGTTTAGAGTTATGAAGTGAGTTAAATGGAGGGCGAATTACTCAACGAGTTTTCGAACTCGCCAATCCGTGTAAGGGTCATTTGGGCTCATCGATTTGGATGTAGTAATGCAAAGTAGCTTAGTCGATGTGTGCGAGTAAGAGGAGCTCGGTTCATAGTTGTAGCTCGGTCGATGGAGGAGCTTGATTCAAAGTGAGCTCAGTCACGATATAAAATGAACTCGGTGCAGAGCTTAGTTGGAAGCTCGGTTAGGGGCTCGATATGGTCAAAGAATAGAGCTCGGTATAGAGGTCAATCAAATCAGGAAATCATCTTGGTAGAGTAGCTTAGTTTTGAGCTCGTCATTGCAGAGAAGAATAGAGCAAAGCCAGGTCGATCCATTTGAGGCCTGTGAGATCAAGCTATTTCGAGTCAACAAAAGTAGCTTGAAATTTCATTGAGCTTGACATGAGTTAGTCACTCAATCAAACAACGTATGGTTCAACGTGATAGATCATATGAGTTTTTCAAAAACATAGTGGAAATGTCACGTGAGTGTCCAAATGTGTCACCGAGTTTCGTAATGGGTCAAAGGCGATCCTGCAATTCGTTTGGTGATGAGCCAATATAGAAAGGAGAAAGATCATAGGGCTGAGATAAGGCCGAGTTTAGGCGAGGCATCAAATGAAGGATCTCGATGGCGAGTTCGAAAGGTGCGAGCGAGATTGGTAAAATATCGTAGGGATGGTGAGGTAGAACATACTAGGGCTCAAAACAAGTAACTTGGCGCTTGGTGGTTAGCTCAAACAGAGGAGCTTACCCATCAATAATTCTACATCAGTGAAGGATCTTGCGGCATATTCAAGAGCTCATGTCTTAGGAGCTCGGGCCGTGGTGTTAGAGGGAAAGATCAATGGAGGATCTTATCATCCAACTCGGTGAGTTGGCTCGGCAAGCCAACGAGTTGGTCCATTTTTGCAAATTAAGCCTCTTCAAGGAAAACCAATTGAAAAAGGACCCACCATATTTTAATTAAATTGATATTTTTATTTAAATATTTTATAATAATATTTATTATTATTATTTAAATATTATTTTAATTAATTGAGAAGAATAAGTCAAACTGGGCATTAATGACACATGATGGAACCTTCTCAAGTGGTTCAACCAACTATAATAAATACATCATGTGCCTTCAATTTAGGAAGGGAATTTATGAATCCTTCTCCTCTCTCTCAACTTCTTCTATAAATGTAAGTTGGAAGCTCATTCCAAGGGTTCCAACAGGTCAGATAAGTTGGATAGTTAGACATCTTAGGCAAGTGTGTGTTTTTCAAGAATCCTCTTTCTTTTGCAAGTTCTTATATGTTGAGGGAAATTTCAAGCCTCCTTTCAAGACTGTAATGGCAACCATTACTTCTTATAAATGTATGATGCATTGTGTATGTTATTGAAGTAATAAAATTATGTTTTTTGTGACTAATCTTGGTCCTTTCATCTCTCATACTTCATTGTTCCTTTCTCGAACTTACAGTACACTGTGCAAGTTTAAGTTTCTATTATAGGTTCTTGGAGTTTTGTGCTTATCAAGTGGTGGAGTATTGCATGTAGTTGAGTTGTGGTGTTTTTCACCCTTCTCAAGTTCATCCTTCTTCACTGGAAGACTGATAGATTGTTTTTCTTGATCGAGTTTAACAAAGGGAATGCATGCTTCCTAGTCTGTGGTATCTTATACCCTCTCTAAGTTGCAGTAGGTAAAGTTGACTTGTGGTGCACACACCCTCTTCAAATCAACCCTTCCTGAGTCTGGAAATACCCTTTATTTGGTGCATCACCATCCCTAGTATAGTTTCATTTCTTGTAAATCTCTTTCCCTAAAACCCATGAAAATGTTAGCATAGGACTAGATAACCATTTTATTACACTAGGAGTAGTACAACACTTAGTTTAGGAAGAGGAAGTTGGCCTTCTCTGGAGGTTCACCTCGAGCCCAAGTCCCACAACTTGAGAGGTGATCCCATGTTTCCCAATCACACCGAATGTCTTATTCACATTCTGGCCATTCGGAGGGTGTAGTGATTTAGTGACAAAAGGTACTTAGTACTTTTTATAGTTTTTATTTGAGGAAAACTTGCATCTTGGTGCATGTGGGACTAAAAGTACAAAGTAGATTAAGGCTTGTTAATCATGATTAGTGAATTAACAAGTGATTAACATGTGAGGAGCCTTAATTGACAAATTAGTACCAATTAAGGGCTAGGATAATCTTTTGAAGCCTTTTTGAGATGTCTTGGAGGGAAAAGGTGTGATTTTGAATGGTTGGAAGAGGGGTATTAACCAATAATAGGGTTTATTGATCAAAACAAGGGTGAAATAGGCTTAATTAGCTAATAATAGCTAATTGCCTTATTTAAGAGGATTATAACTAATGATTTGTTGTATATTGGCATCCTGAATGTGATAGAGGTTAGTTAATAAAAAACGTAGTTAATTAACCAACATAAAGGGAAATAATTAGCGGAAATCACTAATTATAATAGAAATAGTGTGAATGAGAGTAATCAGTGCACTTTTAGCAATAAAACTATGTAATTGGATTTTAGGTGTTTACATTTGCCCCTGTTTGAGGTGAAGTAAGTGACGTCACTTCAAACATGGTAGAAAAAACCTAAAAAAGTAAATTTTGGAAGAAAAATTAGTAGAATGAATGATTCCCCCTTGAGTGTCGATGGGGTGATAGAAGAAGTTAATTGACGATCGAAAATATGATTGAAACTGATATAAGAAATATGATAGGGATAAAAATGATTTTTTACTTCCCCATGTGTTTTTGGAAGAAAAATGAATAGTGATAAGACATGATAGTGAAGAATATAGGACTAGCTCTTGCATCTAATCATTCATTAGGCATCGTTGTTTCATCACATTGCCCTATGATCTAAATCATTAGCCTTTTTAAAATAAACGAAAGTGTAAAATAACATGAAAATCTATATTAATAACATTTGTTCATTGATAAAAATTAGTAACTCCACGCAACATACATAATTCAATGCAATACGAGAAATTAAACAAGCTAACCTAATATATAAACAAGTTACAATCACACATACTCAAACAAACAACGTTCAAGACAGTTACACCAATTTTTTTGTTATCAAGCTTTAGTTCCCAAATGTTCGTGTTGTAACGACAATGGTTAAAAATGGTACCCCAAGCAAGGCTACATGCAAGGGGAATAACAGAGGACACAATTGGCCCCATGAAAAAGCATTCGTGCGCTATGACACAGTCTCTAAAAACTCACTGTTGCATGGGAGTACCGATATAGTAAGAAAACTAGCTTTGTTAATGGAGGTAGATCAAAATGATTTGAGAGTCACTTGAGAAAAAAACAAGCAAGAACCTCAGAAAGATGTTTTGTAGGAAAAATTTCAATGTTTGAGGATTTTTTTGGATTTTAAATGATTTTACCAAAAAAATTGGATTTTTGTGAATTTTGTATTATTTTGAATTTTTTTGACTAACATATTTGAATGTTTTGGGATTTTGATAGTTTTCTAAAGCTATGTATAGGAAAACCAAGAAGCGTGGATGCCCCAACGTTAGATGAGATGTATAAGGGTACAATGCCACACGCATGTAAGAAAGTGAAGATGCAAAGTTTCCCCTAGCGTGAGATGGGAATATTTAAAGGAAAACTCTTCACACATAGAAGTTAGATTAGGGCCACTATGGATAGGTTCAACATGATGATGAATCTAAACCAAAGAAGTGCCAGGAAGAAGTAACCATGCCCCCAGTGTAAGTTGGCCAAGAAACACATGATAGAAAAGAAGTATAAGATTGTTTATTGAAACAAGGAAGAAAATTTCTCTCAAACATTGTAAAAAGGTAATCTTACACACATGGATGTTCGAATGAAGTAGAATAACAATGAATTTTATGAAAGGATATGGAAAATATAGCGAGGAGACTTGTGATGAAAAATTTATTAGCCAAAGGCACAAATCGTGAGACAAGATATGGACTAGAGTAAGAGTTTGAAAAAGGTCCAAAAAAAGGCACTTGGTAACATACTAATCATGTTCACTCATTGAGATCCAATGTGTGCATGTGGAAATTAATTACCTCTTGGAGGGAATATTTTATAGACAACAAGTGAAGACACCCTAACCAATGTGTAAGAATTATGTATTTTAAAGTTGATTTGTGAATGGAGGTGAAAGGAGAGTCATAAATTGTTCCACTACCGGTCGGGCATCCATGGCCCCAACAAAGATGTTTTTAATTCTAATCGCAACATTTCTCTACTATCGGTCGGCATCCATAACCCCAAAGATAGATTATTGGAAATACCCCAAGAGAGAGTTATATATCAAATTCCTTTTGATTTTAGCTTTTGATTTTTGACTTTGATTGATTTTTTTACTTTCTAAAACTTATTTCAGCTCTCTTGATTGTTTCAAAAGGGGTTAATAATCATTTATGGTGTGATGGAAGGATGTGGAAGTGATTACAATGACGACATTGGATAGTGTCAAAAATACATCCAAAATTTCTTCATAACAAGTTTATTAGATGTTGATTTTGATAACATCTCTAAGAAGTCAGACGTTCTTTAATTTACCAAGGTGATGAAAGAACAAGGTCAAATGGATACCATAGAGATAACTGTCACAAAATGCGTGTGAATAGGCTAACCAAAATATCATCGAAGGAATGAAAATGGTTGATGTATTGCAGAGGGATGACAAGAAAGGGAAGAAATAACATCCATGTGTATACAATATCTGATTGCAACGTTTGATTTTTGTACCTTTGATTTTTCTTTGTCTTTTTAATGTTTTCTCATTTTTTTATTTTTTTTAGACTTTTGAACATTTTAGACTAATCAATATCAATCTGTGTGATAAGATCCAACAACAATGTTTGTGATTTCCTTGATAAGGGAGATTAAGCATGTTTTCTTATCAAGATTCATATTATCTCTGATCTCGATGATCGTGGTGAGCTCATACTCAACAAATGACTGTGATTTATCTTGAAACATGGATTTCATACATGGGAGCTTAAGTTCCCTATCCATAGGTTTGTGAAATTTGTGCCATACTTAATGGTTTTATTGGTGTGTATTCTTGAATCACTTTTTATTCTAAACTTTATGATTGTTTAAATTTTTGGGAGCTTTAGAGCTCTTGGAATTTTTGATCTTAGCTTGATAAAGAAACTGTTTGGGTTTCCTATAAGATACTACGTGACTTGTCTGATATCAAGAAGTGGGAGAAGAAAGTGGATGTTTAGAATTGATGTGAGAAATGACGGTGGGCATAAAAAATCAACCGATAGAAGAATAAGGTTATGGACCGAAAAGGATATGGTCTAAGAATTGAAGAAGATGGGCTACTAGGAGTTGTCCCATAAATTGAAGATGAAGGACTACTAGGATGTGGCCCAAGTATAGAAGATGATGGACTACCAAGAGGTGTCCCATAGACTAAAGATGAAGGACTAGGTTGTGGCCCAAGTATAGAAGATGATGGGATACCTGGCGGTGTCCCATAGACTGAAGATGAAGTACTACTAGGATGTGGCCCAAGTATAGAAGATGATGGGCTACCCAAAGGTGACCCATAAATAGAAGATAAAGGGCTACTAGGATGTGGCCCAAGAATAGAAGGTAGCGGGATGCCAGGAGGTGACCCCCAAATAGATGATGAAAGGATTCTTGGAGGTGGTCCATATACGTAAGAATACGATGGCTACTAGGCGGTGACCAAGGTGAGACTATGATCAAGGAATCATAATAGATAAAGAATGATTGGGTAAGGATAAGATAGGACACAGATCAATTATAGACCCATGAATTTCATCGCCCAATGAAGAATGTGAAGATTGAAGAATAAGAAGAGGATCATGTTCGATGATCCTAGGGTCTTCCTCTATTTCCTTATGAAAGGAATCAACCTCTTCCCCACAATACGCAAACATATTGAGGTCTAAAGAGATTTCTTTCTCGTAGCCTTCTAGAGGAATATCTTTGTGTACCCATATAAGTCTAATATTGTTTCATCATTCTAAAATGAATCGATCGGTGTGGGTTTTTCGTTGACCATAGGAGGTTGATTAGAAGAAATAGGTTCAACAAGTATGGAAGATTGATTGATTGAATAATATGACCTGAGAGACGAAGTAGACTTGGACTGAGATGTCTCGCGAGTGGAAAAAGAAGGCATCGGTTTACCTTGAAGATTACATATTGTCGGAAAGCAATAGGATCATTTATCCAGGAAGTATATTGTGACATATGGGTCGACTTGGATGATTGATTATAGGAACTTCAAGTCGGAGAGCTCTTCGACAGAGGAAGGGGTCATTGAAGTGACGATAAATGGGGTACTGCTGCGAAGAATGGGAGGACCATGACTCAAGAATCAAATTTGATGTTTGGTTATAGGAATTTGGAGTCGCGTTGATATTCAAAGGAAGAATGCTTTTGAGGTGACTGATAAGTAGGATCTTGTGAAGAAAGGGAGGACCACAACTTAGGATTCAAATTAGAGGAATAGTTTGGATTAGAATCTTCAGAAGACCAAAAGGAATTAGAAGAATCATTTAGATTGGAATCTTCAAAGGAATCAGAAGAATCAAAATCATACCACCTACTATGAGTTTAAGATGAGGGAATAGGTAAGTGAACGAGTTATTTAACACTAAGAGCAAACGAGGTCTAGTCATGATAGGCATCCTTTGATGGGAATGCCAAAACCTAGGTTCCTTATTGTCATACATATAAGGCGTCATGCAATAATCATTCATTATTGGTAAATGCCTAGACCTAGATAGTGTGATTTTTCCAAAGAGGATCTAAGGAAAATAGATATCAAAATGACACAATTTTGAAAAATCAACAAGGTTTAGACAAAATTGCAGTTGTAAATGTCAAAATGTTTGATCAAAATTGGGCAACACAAAGGAAAATATTTTCCTATATTTAATTCGATGCAAGAGTTTCTTGATAGAAGATGTTTTTGCTAAGGTTTGACAAATGTGTATATTTACTACAATTAACTTAGGAAAAAAAAGGGATTAGACCCTAATTTTTGATGCCCCTCTTCTTGTGATAGGAGGCACTTGATAGACTAGGTTTTCTTTGAGGTAGGACTAAAATGGACCCTAGGATAAAACAAGTGGCGTAACAACATGAAATTGTCACAAATAATGGTAATGAATCCAAAGGATCAATGTGAACCAAGGATACTAAAGAATAAAGAATGACACCCTAATACAATTATATATAACAAGAAATGACTAGGACAATGATGACTACGTACAAGACTCCAATCTAATCACAAAAATAGTGTACTCCCTATGTTCTCAAAGATGGGTTTAGCACCGATAGTGACTATTATCTAGATAACTCTCCTAGTTATTCAGGAAACATTACATACATATTCTGGCTCTGATATCTTCATCATGCAGTTGTACGCACTTCACTTGCTTTAGTTGGCACATTCCTATGGTTGCATATTTCCCCACACGCACTATGTTGAACATGTTGAGTGTCAAACACTTTAGCTGTAGTTGCGCAAATGATTTTTGGCCATTCTCTGAAAATTGAAATAGATGGCCCACCGCTAGATAAAACCATCGGAGGTTATTCTCCTGATAAAATGCACCAGCCTACATCCATGCCCCATCATCACACATTCATACCATACATGGGTGGGCCCCACCAAATCTGTCAAATCATGGGCAGATTTATTTTTAAATATATGGGTTTCGAATGATGTATTGCATGTGAACCGATAGCTAAATCGGTGGAGTGCGTGTTTCTTAGATGACAGTATCCAAGTTCAAATCCCGTAAATAAATGTGTAGAGTTTTTACAAAATGTTGAAAAACATGTCTTTTTCAACACAAAAATTACAAAAACTAATTGTTAGCTCACAAACCACATGGCATCGGATGCACATAGATGGATGCATGGATGTTTTTTTATAGGGTGGTGTATTTTATTGGGAGAATATCCTCCACTGATAAAACCGATGAGCTGGGAAATAGAGGCACCGAGAAATATTGTTGGGAAGTAGTCTCTCACCGAGAAACATACATTTTCCAAGAGAGCTCTTTCCAAAGAGGACACTTGCAACATAAATAAGTAATGTGGGTTAAATTTGATGGCCATTTATGAATTCTCACAATTATTTTCCACCACTCCCTTTCAAAATTTCAAAATATTAATTTTTATACATTTATTATATGTATATGTATATGTATGTGTATGTGTATGTTTATGTGTAGGTGTATGTAGGTGTAGGTGTATGTGTATGTGTATGTGTATGTGTATGTGTATGTGTATGTGTATGTGTATGTGTATGTGTATGTGTATGTGTATGTGTATGTGTATGTGTATGTGTATGTGTATGTGTATGTATGTGTATGTGTATGTGTATGTGTATGTGTATGTGTATGTGTATGTGTATGTGTATGTGTATGTGTATGTGTATGTGTGTATGTGTATGTGTATGTGTGTGTGTATCTATATATATATATATATATATAATCGATGTGTGGGAAACAAAGGCGCCGAGAAATATTATCGAAAGTAGCCTACTGGGAAATAGATGTTTTCTAGAAGGTTCTAACTAAAGAGGACACTCAAATATAATGCATCACCTCTATTGAGATATTATGTTAGTGAGAGATCCAATTCCATTGTGGTTCCACCCATATTAGAATAAGGATTTTGATATATTGGGGTTTATATGTTATCGCAGACTGCCAACCAACCAATTTGTGGTTAATATTTATGATTAACTAAAAATGTAATATGATGGTAGTTAATCTAAAATATGAACAAATGTAAATAAATTAAATAAGTTCAGTAATAAAGTATTTAAATGACCCAAGAAACTATGGAAAAGGAAATGCTAACCCTAATGTGCAAGAGAGAAGAGGAAAAAACTCAGCTGAATAGAAGATGGTCACGGGATAGTGTTGCAAAAATGACTGGAGAAGTAGAAAGAAGTAACGAATGTACATTGACCCCGAAAAGGGTGGATCTGGAATATCTAACTGGACTAGAGCACATGGAGAGGGAATGGGGTGTTTGGAGTGCTCGGTCTGCAAACCGGGCACCTGGTCTATGCAAAAATCTCTAGAACCAATTTTTACTTGGGTTCGACAGATGGTCTAAAACCCTTGTTGTCCTTGCATTAAGTTCACTATATTACTCTAGATGTTGCCTATTCTCCAAGATGAAGTGAAGACCTATAAAACCCTAACAAGCATCAATCCATAAAAAAATGAAAAAATGCATATGTAAGGGTCGGAATGACCTCAGCTGCCACAAGGGTGGACTTACTAACTGAGCACTACACTACATTCCATACCCAAATGTAGTTCTAAGTGTTTGTGTGCATGAACATGCCTTAGGTTACTCTTGTGTCATTCCCACTTTGTGATGTAGCGAGCTAACTATGTGTAGAAAATGCAGTAAATGGTGGATGGAATAAAATGAATACTCCCCTCCTATGCTTGTGTGATGCAGATTAACCATCCTTGTCCCAAGTGATGGAGCTATGTGGATGCAAATGATCTCTAATGCATAGATGGATGTAACTCTAGGTGGATGATAGTAGTGATATGTGCTTGGTCCCTCATTATGGTCTCATAACTTTGTATTTATAAGGTTCTCTTGATATGATTTTGTAATTAACCCCGAAGAGGCCGACCATAAGAAAAATCAAATGTTGTAACGGCTAGAAAGTGCCCAAAAAGTGGTGGGAAAGTGGAAAAGGACTGGGCACCCATGGTGGGACCAGGCGCCTGGGGTGCCCCATTCAAGGCTAAAATGATGGAAGATGCCGAAAAATGACTAGGCATGTGTACGATGGAGGTCGGGAATGATGATAGAAATCAAATAAAAATGGCCAAGAGATGGGGGTTAATTAGTACTTTCTTCACTCAAAACCCTCTAAATAGTAGTATGAGACTGAGACTAAATATTACCCGAAATGCATGATTTATTGACTACATTTCCCCCCCACTTTATGTTTGTGAGTAGAAAGCTCATTAACATAAAGTAGATAGAGATGTGTACCGATATCGTTATAGAGTGATGTAGTAAATGCGCCAAGCACTAGACAAAGCATGGAATGACAAAAATATGACGTAGCGTGAAAACTAAAGATAGAAATGCACAAAAAAATGATGAGAGAAAACCTAGGGTAGAAACACGTGTGTTGTTGCTGATGTGTGTAGTGTACCTGCATGGTTAGTATATTGTATCTTCGCGAAGTGTTTTCGTAGAACTTGTTGTTGCCCCCATTTGACAGCTTGTTTCTCATATGGCCATACCTACAAGGAGAAAATGATCAAGTAGTCAAATATATATGTATGTAAAAACAATATATAAAAGACGCATGTATGTAAAAGAATGTAAATGTAAAATACACAAAATGATAAGTGTAAATGGAACATGTGCACCTAATCCATGTCGAGAAAGAGTGTAGAAGGATATCCTATATTGTCAGGGTTTTTTGGGTGATCTGACACCATAGGCAAAAAGTATAGGGAGGAAATGCTCTGTGTCCTCCATCCTTTAATTACTTCCTTGAATCATGTGTGAATAGATCTCTTTACTATTCTAGTTTTTTGGCGATCCGACACTAGCGGTAGAAGAAGCATTAGGAGTAATTCCATTGTATCCTCCAATCATTAACTACTCATCTAAATGCGAAGGAAACCACGTCCTATAAAATATGTTGTGTATGGGGCTCGTATATTGTTCTGAACCCACTTGTTGTATGTAAACCCATAATGCCAAGGGTGGAAAGTGCACTCAACTGAACCGGTGTAAACGTGTTGTGTAGAATGTAAACTCCAAATGATGGCCCCGCTTTAGGGGTGCATGCGACGTCATCGGCCCGATAGGATAATGCGGCCCTAAAGAGGACCAACCACATGTAACTATGTAATTATACCATGCATGGGGAAGGGAATGTGCTTGGTAGAAACCAATGCACACAAAACAAGATGGCTAGCCAAAACAAGTGTTAGTATGAAAAAGCATGCATGAAGAAAGTAGTGTGTAATCTACGCAAACAATGTAAAAGCTACCAAGAAAAGTAGTAATGTAAACACGCAAGAAGACAAGTAAGCCACACCAAGTGGGCCACAAACATGGGACATCCCTCACGATATCGATAAACACACAAGGCCATCATAGATGCAAACAACAAAAAAAGTTTGCACACCAAACATAGGGTAAGGCCCGCATACAAATATAAAACAAAGAAGACAAGTACAAAAAAAAATGTATTATACAAGGGTGGAAGAAAATAACCCTATAAAACAAGTGTTGCACATGGAACACCTGTTAGCATGTTAGAAAGATAACCAGTATGTCAAAAGTGTGTATAAGTAAGTAATAAAAAGTGCTAAGTATAAAGTGAAACAATAACACCTGTAAGAGACGAATGTGGATGCCCCAACGACCAGTGTATGAAGGGTAGAAGACAAGCATATGTGTTACGTGCAAGAGATCTGTATCTGTGATCATAACTAGAAAAAGAGGTGAATGCACATGTGTGGATGATATAAATAAATGACATACAAGTAATCAAACTAGCATGTGTAATAAAGAGACAATGAACAAGAAAATGTAAGCAAGAGTACAAGCAACCAAGAAATTCAAGGTATGTTGTGGATGGATGGAATAGAATGCAAGATGGATGGTAGGATTCGCATGCCCCTCGAGTGAATGGAAGTGTAGGTAGTGAGGTTCATTTGGTTTTCCCCTTAGCAGCTCAAGAATGAACCAAAAACAAGAGTGCATGATCGGGAAATGGTCGAAGCATGTGTTGTGTGTCTAACGTGTTGTGATGAGTCTCAGTATATGTAGTGATGAGATGTGGCCTAGTGATGTTGTATGCGTGAACCCTATAGCCGAAGCATATATCCCGACTAGATGAATGTAAGAGTGATGATTTAGCCTAAGCGTATATCACTATAAGATGAATGGTAAGAGTGGTGATATAGCCTAAGGTGTATACCACTACAATATGATAGAATGGGAGTAGTGATGTAGCCTAAAGCGTATACCACTACAAAATGATAGAGGATGAGGGACCATTTATCCTAAAGTGTATGTCACTATCTAGAAATGTCACATGATGAAAGATATAATGATAATCGCATGATGAATGTAAGGTCCATTTGATTTGTAAACCCTCGTAGTCGAGTATGGATCAAGGAACTAGAGTGTGTCATAGCATAGTGAGTGTAGCATGTAAAATATGATGAAGTGTATAGACGACCATATGATGTATATAATGTTTAATTCATGATGTAGTAGATGTAATGTATATATATGATGGATGAATGCGTAGTTTCAAAATGTGATAGATTAAGTGTAGAATGTAGGTTGCATGTCGCGATGTGTGAGTAGATGCAATGTGGAAGATCTATTGTGTAGTGTGTGGGGTTCATGTGTGGTAATCCCTCAACAATCAAGTGTGAACCGAAGCACGAGAGTGTGTCATCTGGTAACGACGGTGCTAAGATGTGTGTTGAGAATCCCTAATGTGAGGGGATTAATGCATGAAAGTGAAAAATGGTAGATATAAATATGCTAATGTGATGGGGGTATTAGATGCAATGCCTCCCAAGCGTATGGGAGAGAAAGTGACTATGGGACGCTATCAAGGAGGTCATCGTTGTCTTGGTCAAAACCTACTGGAGAAACATTGCAAACCTGATAAGCTAGAGAGTGAGGAGGGTCATACAGGTACCCATTACGGTAGAGTGTGTACACATTCATGGCATATTCCTAATCATTAAAGGTGATTGAAAACATCCGTGACCATGCCAATGAGATATATTTGGAACGTAAGCATGAGAAGAATCATTAGGAATAAAAAAATTACCAAAAGGCATAGGAAATGTAATAAAAGAGTGATGAGCATGTATGGTACCCCCGATATAGTCAAGCTAGGATTGTCCCAGTGTTAGTGGAGAGTCACGAGGGGTACGCGCAATAAAGACCATCAAATTAAAGACACATAAGATGTAAGATGTCGTAATGTGAAAATTACCATGATAGAGATGTGGTGAATGAAGAGGTGGTAAAATGTCATTTAGTGTCATGTTGAACCTATTAGTGTAGGTTATTATTTATCCTTTTATTTATTTATTAGGACAATTCTTACACTTGTGTTATCCCTACACTTGTTGGGTTAGCATGTTGAGGTGTACTAGTTGTGTGGAGTTAGCTTACTAGTTGTGTTGAGTTAGCTTCTCAGTTATGTGGAGTTAACTTACTAGTCTTATGGAGTTAACTTAACTACCAATATCAGTTAGTGGGAGTTCTTCACCACTGATTTAGGTAGTAGTTGCACTTCCCTCCTCCTATATGTACATCTTTCTTATTGAATAATTCAAGTCATTATATTGTAATGTATTGAGCATTATGGATTATGATGGATTTCCATATATGGTATTTTAGCTCTTTTGTTTTGCAAATCTAATGTGGTGTGCTATTATTATCATCTGAGATCACAACTTGGAACAATCTTCTTATCGTTCCTTTCATGGTATCAAAGCAATAGATGATGTAGACATCCATCTGTAAGTTTTTCTTTGCAAGCAAGGGTTTATTATTTTCATGTATTTGGAATTTGTTAGCAATTTTCTATGCAACATGCATTTTTATGCAAAAAGAGTGTGGCATTGGATTTGGAAGGTGCCAAAACCCTAGAATCGACTGTAAACGTGACCATGTTTTGAGACATTCAAATCTGGATGCAGATATATACCCTCTAGGTGCATTCTTTTATCCATTGGATATAAGCATGTACCTTCCAGATGCATTATTTTACCCTTTGGATATTTTGGTTTTAGATGCAGTCTTTTATCCACTGGATGCAGATATGTACCCTCTAGGTGCATTCTTTTATCCATTGGATATAAGCGTGTACCTCTTCGGATGCATTCTTTTACCCTCTAGATATTTCGGTTTTAGATGCAATATTTTATCCACTGGACGCAGATCTGTACCCTCTGGGTGCATTCTTTTATCCATTGATATAAGCGTGTACCTTCCAGATGCATTCTTTTACCCTCTAGATATTTCGGTTTTGATGCGCTTTTATCCACTGGATGTAGATCTACCTTCCTGGTGCATTCTTTTATCCATTGATATAAGCGTGTACCTTCTTCGATGCATTCTTTACCCTCTGATATTTTTGTTTTGATGCAATCTTTTATCCACTGGACACGCAGATCTATACCCTCTAGGTGCATTCTTTTATCCATTAGATATTGACGTGTACCCTCTGGATGCAATGATTTATCCTTTGGACATTTTAGGTTTTGGGCGCATGATTTTATCCTTTGGTCGCAAGCTTGTATCATGTGGATGCACTCTTTTACCCTTTGGACATTTGGGTGTCACATGTACCTTTTAAAAAAATTAGCATTAAAATATTATTTTAATAACAAAACCTTCTAGAGCTCATAACTTTTGATCCGTAGCTCGATTAAGGTGATCTTTTTTTTGAAATTGTGTATTTTTTCGAGATCTACGCATTGGTGAAATTTTAAAACACATATTTCAAATTTAAAAGGTACTTTTACTCATTGTAATATTTACACGCACTCAATTATAAAGTGCCAAATTTGGGAGGGTGTTGTAATCACTTATGGATGCAATTTTGGTTGAGCCCGACGTCCTCAAATTTTGGGTGTTGCATTCTTGTATCTATGGGTGTATGCATTTATATCTCTCTTTTTGTTGAGATATTCTGGATCTATATTTTCGACACTTTTTTTTGCATGTTGATAATCTCTCTTATGGGGGAGCTATTCTGGTGAAGCCCAATGTTAATTTGTCAGTGTTCGAGTAGTTGATTTTGGAAACTCATACAGATCTATGATGTCACTCTACCCATTCAAGAAGTATGGGAGGGTATGGTGTTGATACTGATTCTTTGGGTTTCGTGTCCTTGCCTTGTTACATGTTGATACTGCTTCTTCGGGTTTCGTGTCCTTACCTTGTTACCTTGGATTTTCTTGGATCGTGGCACTCCTATTTATTTGATCTCGTGTCCTTGCCTTGTTGCCTTGGTTGTTCTTGGATCGTGGCACACCTATTTGTAGTAGTTGATCAAATTATGTTTGGTGTTTTTTTTACACTTTTGACATCACTCCATTGATAGTCTCCTTGCATGGAGCTATTCTGGTGAAGCCCAATGGTCAATTGTTTTTGAGTTCTATGATCGAGCAATGGATTCAAACCACAATGCACACAAAAAATTCTTCAAAGATTGTATGATTTTTTGGAGCCGAGCTTCTTAGGATATCTTGCAAAGGATTTTTCTCTACTTTGTTATTACTAGTTTTGGGTACCTTGCGGTGTCCAATTTTCCCAGTTATTGTATGTGGGTACCTCATCAGGCCTTGTTTCCGGGACCCACCTTCTTTTTTCCACCCACCTAAGCTATGCTTACGAGAGGGTGTTAGTGTAGGTTATTATTTATCCTTTTATTTATTTATTAGGATAATTCTTACACTTGTGTTAGCCCTACACTTGTTGGGTTAGCTTGCTTAGGTGTACTAGTTGTGTGGAGTTAGCTTACTAGTTGTGTTGAGTTAGCTTCTTAGTTATGTGGAGTTAGCTTACTAGTCTTATGGAGTTAACTTAACTACCAATATCAGTTAGTGGGAGTTCTTCACCATTGATTTAGGTAGTAGTTGCACTTCCTCCTCCTATATGTACATCTTTCTTATCAATAATTCAAGTCATCAGATTGTAATGTATCGAGCATATATTTTAGCTCTTCTGCTTTTTTACAAATCTAATGTGGTGTGCTATGGATCACAACTTGAGCTCCTTTGAGAACCTAAATCAAATTTTCACGTGTCATTTTTAAGGACATGGAATCGAATGTGTTTCCAAAAGGTCATATTGATGAATAATGTGCATGTAAAAGGAGGCATGTGGAGTCATCCGCAATATCAGTATAACACCATAACATTGGTAGAGGGAGGGGTATTCAATCTATATTCCCTGGGGCCATCATCCTTTATTCAAAATAATAATCATCTACACCAAGAGGAGTAAAATCAAGTTATCTTAATGATTCGTCCGTAAGTTCAATAACGTCAATTTGTCATGAATCCTCATAATCAATGGTGTGAACATCATCATGATGACATTATCAAGGATGTTGGTGGCACCATAGGTGGATTAGTAGAGGGTACTGCATCAACACTAAAATTTTCCTCCATAATTTCTATTTCATTAATGTATGTATTGTGAATAGGATGTTGTTAAGTGTAATTAGTAAGAGAAGGTCCGATGAAGATAACGGCGCAAGGTCACAAGACGATGCCGCCAATAATGTGGAGTACTAATAAATAAAAGTACAATAGAATGTTGTAAAAAGTAAATATTTGTCGTAAGTGGTCCGGTAATGTTAAAATGTCAAAGTTTGGGTAATTAGAGAAGTAGGGTCTACATGATTAGGAATTCGAAATATTATATTAGTAATAAGGACAAGGAGTGAGGTCATAAATATTTGGTGTATTTTATTTGTAAAAAGTCTAAAAATGTGAACCCATGTAAAATGATAAGGTTTATCTTATCTTAAGAGATAAGCTTTACATGTACAGATAAGAGTTAAGGTATGGAATATGATTCGTCAGAGTGGATTTCTATCCTATCTTAGAGATAAGATGGATAAGCCTCGTAAGTTCTATAAATGTGAGAGAGCCGCCCCTCATTTAGCATAGAAAGAAGTAGTGAGAAATATTGTAGGAAGTGTGCGAAGGAAGCCATCAGCTTAAAGGTGTGTCAAGAAGCCATCAAGAGGTGTAATTGTAAAGTTTCTCCCATAGTCTTGTCAAGTATCTCATGGGTGAGATCAGAATAGCTTTTGCATGTTAATATTATAATTTATTTTGATATTTCAGATTTTTCAAGGCATTCCATTGCCTTATCATAGTCAATGGTATTCTTGTGTTCGGTTGTTGTTTTGTTTCCAGATTACATCCACCAAACTAAAGGTCGTGGCATTAGTAAATAATCATAAAGACGAGGAGTTCCCTTAGTGAAGAATTATCATAAAGGCTTGATTGGGCTGATGACATTTTGGTTCCGCTTCCTCGACCATTCCTCGTTGGTGGATTTTCCGGAGAGATATTCCCACGTAGGCAAAAATTAATCGAGGGTAACCTTGTTTTTACTGCGTGCATGTAGTTACTATGGTAAAGTCATTTTTACCGTGAATAGTAGTTACCATGTTAAAGTCATTTTTGCCATGAATAGTAGCTACCCTAAGAAAGTCCTTTACTGGGAATAGTAATTACCGCATGCAGAAAGTCACTTTTTACCGTGAATAGTATTTACCGTAGTAACTTCACTTTTACCGTGAATAGTGTTTACCACAAAAGAAAGCCGGCCACCGTAGTAAGTCAAGTTTTACCATAGTTTACCGTGGTCATTTCTATTTTACCGTAGAAAGGTGTAAAGTCACTTTCTAGTATAGTGATTCCAATTATTTGTGCACATAAGTCCTAAGTAATCAGTACTTGTGGGTTGGTATTTCACTTGGTGGTTGCTTTTGAAAATGGGAAAGATTCCTGCTTTTTCAGCTCAATCTAATGAAGATGCTTCTTCTTTCATTCAAGAGTTTAAACGATCTTGTATTTGTAATGGACTTATAAGAAGGAGCAATGGACTAAAATTTTTCCTACTCGATGGTTCAAAGACTTAGGTGGTTCAAACACTAGGTGATAATGTGAAAAATTCATGGGATTTATTAACTCGAAAGTTTTCAAGAATTTGGTGAACAACATGTAAATATGCGATCTTATGATCGAGATCACAAAGCTATCCCAAGGAGAGAAGGAGAAGATAAGTGATTATCATGCTCGTGTTCTGTGAGCCAAGGAGGAAGCTCGATGCCCGCATCCTAAGGAAGGACTAGCGGATGGGTCGATGAATGGCGTGGATAATCTCCTCCTCGTAGAAGACTTCATTCTTTTTGGGATGAAGCCACAGATCGCATAACGAGTGAAG
>CM031243.1:853794047-853950095 GCA_018340775.1 Taxus wallichiana var. yunnanensis
AAACCAATGGAGACCAGGTATGCAGAGTTGATGGAATTGGAGGAAATCGGAGAGAGCATGCATTTCGGATGATTGAGAAGGATCATGCCTTAGTAAAAGATGGTTTGATAAGAAGGAAAGAGCAAGGACCTTCCAGGAAGGGGACCTAGTCCTGAAATGGGATGCAGATCGGGCAAAACCAGGAAAGCATTCCAAGTTTGATGCCATTTGGAGTGGCCCCTATATGGTCATGGAATGCAAAAGTAGTAATGCCTTCCAATTGTCTACATTGGATGGAGAAGAACTCCGATTCGGTTAACAGAATCTATCTTAAACATTGCTACTAAAAGGAAAAGGTTTACCCTTGTAAATATTAGCCTAGGTTTAAAATTCCTCTAAGTGCGTATGCACATCGTCTTGTTGTAGTTAGGTTTCAATTTCCCTAAGTGCTCAGCACAGGTTTTGTTGCTCTCAGGTTAATTTCTACAGTTCAGCATGCTCTCAAAGAAGGAGTTGTGATACCAGGCTCGGGATCAGAGATCAAGTTGGTTTCAGGTTATTACTTATGACTCCATGCCCAATGGATTGCTAAAAGGCCACTGATCTTCTACCTAGCAGGCAGGTGATCCCGTTGAGTCACCAAATTGTTGTAAATATCTCCCCCCTAGGTAGATATAGACAAACAGAAGAATATGGAAATCAAAGAAACTCAGAGCCCGATTTTTATTGCGTCACCAACAGCCGAAGGTGTAGGTAAGAGGTGCATGACAGAAGGTGTCGACATGAAAATGGATGTGCCCAGGCGCATAGGTAAGAGGCACACGACAGAAGGTGTCGACATGAAAATGGATGCACCCATAGGCGCAGGTAAGAGGCGCATGACAGAAGGTGTCGACATGAAAATGGATGCGCCCTTGGCACAAGTAAGAGGCGCAGTAAGAGGTGCGACATGAAAATGGATGTTGATAGGTAAGAAATGGAAGGTGTCAACATGAAATGGATGCGGCGCGTAGGTAAGAGGCGCATGACAGAAGGTGTCGACACGAAAATGGATGCGCCCTTGGCGCAGGTAGGAGAGTGTCGACATGGCAGAAGTCGCACCTTGGCGCACGTAAAGGGCACATGACACAAAATGTTGACATGATAGAATTTCACCTTGGCACATGTAAGGGTATGTTGACATGAATATGGATGCGCCTATGGTGCACCTTCAGGAGGCGCAACATTTCGAAGCGCGACAAGCGCACTCACCCGGATATTCAAATGGCCATAACTTTTCACAGGAGCTGGATTCACGCAAGGTTGGACTTTTGGAAAGATTTTGGAGCTTTACGATGGGAACAAGTTCTAAAAATCAAAATACAGTTCACCACTTTTTAAGTTTGCTAGGTTCTCACTACCACCATAATGAGATAAATTAAATGCAACTGGAGGTGGTTGGGGTAGATTTGGATTTCCTCTCTCTTCCCTCTCTCATTCTTCCTATAAATTTTAATGAGGGGCTTCTTTCTAAAGGTTGGACATTCTTGTTTTTCCCCTCCCTTCTTCTCTTTGGCAGGTGAATTTGTGGAGTTCAAACCTCCCATTAAAAACTGTAATGCAACTTTTCCTCTTGGCATTTTGTAGTGTGTTGTATCAATCTTTGGAGCAAATAATGCATGTCTATGGATGATTCTCAACCCTCTCTGTGTTCATTTTCATCCTCTTGATATTTCACTGCAAATTTGGTTATCTGTGCATGATCTTGCATTACATTTTTATGGTTTGTGTTTATTGGCAAGACATGTGTTCTTCATTCCTCGGTGCATCACCTTTGTAGTTTAGGTTTTATTTTATGCATCTTCTTACCCTGTCTCCTTGGAAAGTTAGTTTAGGTTTTGAGTAAACCCTCTGCATTTTTACGTGTGCATCTAAACAGAGGAATAGGAACCGGCCTTCATCCGGAGAGCTTTTCCATTTTCGCAAGGTCCCACACTTGGGAAAAGCTCCATGTTATGCAATCACACTGAGAGTCTCAACCCATCGAGTTGCAGACATTCAGGGGTGTTGTGATTCACCATCAACAATCATGATGAGTTTGGGAGCCTTGGAGACCTTTAAAGGCATCACGTTGTTCGAGGCACCAAAATCTATTATGTAATTATTTAGTACATATTTTCCAACAAGAAGGAGACATAGAAAGGTTCAACTTTAAATCATTATTTGATACACTCGGAGAAAGAATGTTCTATGAGGGAGGTGTAGGTTTTTTTTGTAGTATTACTTTAGGATGATGAGCTAAATCCTTGGGTGTTAGACTACCATTCTGATGTATTGAACAAACCACTCAAACTGCTCTGTGATGGGTTTGTAAATATTCAGTTTTGGTAATTTTCACTTTGGCTTTGTTTGCATATTCTATGAAGTCAAAGAGAGAAGATGCGGATAAGGGGGGTGAAGGGACTACTTTTCGATTTAGGAAAGGTTTGGAATCAAGAATATATTTTTGGGGAATAGAGGATATTTTGAAAGGTACACTAGGAGCTTTCAACGTATTAGATTTTTTAGGAGCATATTTTTGGTTTATAATTGGAAGAGATATCGGAAGACCTAATTAAAATTACGGGAGCTTTCTTACTTGTTATGGGATCGGGATCCAATAATGCGGACTTCATGGAAGATGGAAGTGGGGATCCTTGACTGATTATTTTGTTTCATGGATTACCACGGGAGGATAATTACCCTTATTTTCTTTTACATCGGTGGAGGGATATGCTCTTTTCTTGGAATGAGAATGAGTGAATACCGTGTTAGAGAAACTAGGTGCATCTTCTTCATAACCTCCATAATACTCACAGAATCTGATTTGTCTATCATTTTAAAACTCATCAATTTCTAGGGAACCACAACATTCACTTTATTTCTTAAACTCCTCTTCATTTTAGTTACTCATACAATTTGCATTGATAGGTGGAGCCTCTAGAAAGCCTTCGGGGTGCTCTGCAATCTGATTTTCATTGCTTCTTTGGAAAGAAATTTTTTCAAATAATTCCCTCTTCAAATATGTTATCTTATTCATTAACTTTTGCAGCGATCGATTGGTTCTCTCATCTCCAGGATGTTGGGTCTTTCCCTTTGATGGATTCTTGATATTTTTAGAGAGGATGAGATCTTCATCAAGTTCAATGGCCATCTTTATGCTTCTACAATGTTCCTTGGTTGGGATCTTCACAGAAAAAAATCTACTTCTGATAATTGAGAATTGATTAAGAATCTCTTGACATTGTATTTAGATGGTGAATCCTCCTCAGGTATCCTATGAAGAAACCATTTGAAAAAAACCACAAAGTCTCTCATGGTTTCACTCTCTCCTTTCTCTATTTGAGCCAACTACACCTTGATGTCATTCAAACCCGTGATGGACCGGACAGGCAAGGGATAAAACTATTCTTTTGATTTATCTTGGAGGGACTCCATGAATAGTCTCACAATGAAATCTTCATATTGGATACTAATAATTCCACATGATGTCGTGAAGGCAAAGTGATGTATTCTTCAGATGTTGTGTGTTGTCATGTTTGAACTTTGGAAAGTTCTTACGGAACTGTTGGTAGATTATGAAGAGGGGTTTCAAGATTAAGCATGCTTGTATTCCTTGCCCATGGAACAATGGGTTGAGGTATTTCATGTTTTTCCACTACTGTTTCTTCTTCTTCAATTTCAGATCTTACTTCAAAAAATCCTTTTTCAAATTTCAGCACTAAAAAAATTTCAATGGGAATATGAAAAGACACTGTGGAATGTGAAAAGACACGTGCAGAAATCAGCAGTGTGTCTTTTAGAAATGGATTTTCATGAATTCTCTTTTTTGGTTTTTTCAATATTTCATTTTTTTGTATTTTTGGACCTTGCGGTCATATTTTGGGTGCAAATGCCACTAAATCTGCCCCACAGTGGGCGCCAAAAACTATTAGCGAGAAAATTTGTTGGGTGGACAAACTTTTCAATTTCTTGCTAACGCTCCGGGAATCTAAGTCCTCTACTTAACCGTGTATCTCGCCATATATGCATGCACATGAAAAGGTGGATTTCTGTGGTGACCTTTCAAATGGTGATCCAATAGGGACACTCCACCGACCTGCAAAAAGCTTATAGATACATGCAAGGGAGGATTTTTCTATAGAGAGGGAAAGGGGAGTGAGAAATTAGATAGGAGAACTAATGTTGTAGGTAGAAAAATCATATTCCTGCACACACTAGTTAAAAACTTCAACACATGCATTCATGAGAAGAAACAAACTGCAAATAACAACAAGACCAAATAGAATTTATCGATCACAAAGTATCAAGAAACCCCTTAGTCAAAGAAAGATAGAAACTCCTTCTTCTTGTATTGATTTTTAAAAACAAATTGTACATAGTGTGGGAATGGAAGAAATTTGAGAGTGGAGGAAAGTAGAAGAAAATGGCTATCTCCTTTGCTTTCTCTAAGTACAATGCACTCTTGAGTTTACACCATCAATCGCCAACCTTTTGAAATGGGAATTACTTTACAATTTATAGAGTGAGATAGAACTCTTCATCTACCCCCATAATGCATTTTCATATGTCCTCATGAAACTTAAAACTTTTCAACTTCATAGGAAACTTTTAAGTCCCTTTTTATAACATAAAGGTGACTTATAAGATTAGAAACATTAATACATATGAAAAATTCCAACCCCAACGCAAAATTAGAACATTGAGAAGAGAGATAAAGTTGGGGGAAGAGGAGAGAGAAAGAGTGAGAGAAGAAGAAGAGGAGATTTCATTCTCGATGAAATCCATTGATCCTTGTTGATTGAAAACTTAAGTGCAATGAGACTCTAAATCTTCGAACTCCTCACACCCTGAGAAACTCCTTCAAATCAGCTCGTGAATGCTTGCCAAGTTAAATGAATTGTTCCATTGATGACCACAACTCCCAACCTATGTATGATATACTGTGACCTAAACTATGTAGTGAGTGTCGAAAAATGTTGTCCAGTTCCCTGAGATGATCATCCCTCTATGTCTCATTGTGCCAAACTTGCCCTTTGAGAAAAACCTACTATTAATAGTAAGTGTCCAGATGGAAGGCTTACTATTTTTAGTGAGAGGTGATTTTTCCTCTTCATGATCATCTTGATGTGATGAAAATATTCATTCAATCATATGCACACTGCCTTTTCTTTGACCACTTCTTGGGGTGACTTACTATTTTTAGTAAGCACCCATATAAGGGACTTAATATTTTTAGTAAGTGGTCATTTCCACTATTTTCTTCTCTGAACACTCATTTTTCCTCCCTCATGATCTTCAATTCCCACTGCATTTGTCTTAGCTTCTTTTGATGATGACTTTCCAAACATAGCAAGTGTTTATAAGAAAACTTACTATTTTTAGAAAGTGTGTTTCCAGTGCTCGATTTGTGATGGAACATACATTTTTGGACTCATCTTGTCATTATGATCACACCCTCCGAATTTCATATAGTTTTTCCTACTAGAATGCCTAGAAATAAATTTTGAAATTTCCACTTGGTAGTGGCTTCGAGCACAGAGCTGCCATGGCGGCCATTAATGGAGCTCGAAATTTGCATGTTTAGTTTTTGTCTCCATTTGTAATGAAAAAAAATCCATTGTGATAGGTTTTTTATTTGGAGCTCGTGTGCAATTTTTTAGCTTGATCAAACCATCAGATTGTTGGAAAATCCAACAAACGTGAGTCGGTGCACGAAATGAGGATTTTGTTGGAACAAATGTTTTAGGGCACCATTCGACCTCCTATTTTTTGCATCTTGATCATCTTGAAAAATTTAGAATTCTGAAGAATATGGAACCTAAATCCGACTTGTATCTTGCAAGATATGAATATTTTTTGATTGGGTGACTTCATGGTTATCTAGAAAAAAATCTTTATTTTCTCCTCGTTCTTCATTTCTTCAACACTTTCGATCAATATTTCCCTGAGACCTATGTATTTTCATGGATTTAATTTTTTTTGTGGCCATCGAAGAGCTGGTTTGGAGCAATGATGAATAGAGCCATGGTAAGGTATGAAGCTATGTAGAAGGAATGGGGGAAATAACGGCTAAGTGCCAAATTTAAAATTTTCAAAAAATGCACATGGAGGGGCTGGGCACATTTTTATGTCCCTGACATCCCTCACCTCAAAGGGACATGAGGGACATCAATTTTCATGGCACGTCAAAGTTACGATACATGCACTTAATCCAATAGTAGGGGATTTGAGCAAAAAGGCATGACAAGCACCTGGGGGCTAGAAACTATTCATATGGGTGACCAGAGGTCTCCCACAGGGGTTGGGAATATTTTTAAAGGTTTGATGTCCCTCACCTCAAAGGTACATGAGGGACATTAGTTTCCTCAATGTGCCTTAGCCTGACACATGGCACTTGATCCAACGATAGGGGATTGAATCTCCACAAGCACCTGGGGTTGAACTGTTAAGTCTACAGGTCACATGAGGGTCCCAAAGGTCACATCGGGATGGGAACATATTTCCAAGTTTTTTTACCTGACCTTAGGGACGTTGGGGAGATAAAATTCTTCTAGGCTCCTAGTGTTGACACGTGTCCTCCTAAAAATTGACTAACTCCCGAACAGTCTCCAAGAGGGTAACTTGGAACGATGATAACTTGAGCTCCTAGTGGAATTTCTTGGTGAAATTTTATATTATCCTGACTAGAAATAGAAAATTTAATCCAATTTTGGGGGTCTCATTTCTTGATTCATCCATTTGATCCCTGAAAATTTGGAATTTGGTTTGGTACTCCACTTGTGCCTAAGAAAACCGCCTTCGCACTGATGTGCCAAGTTGTTGTGAAAAATATGATTTCACCATCATGTAGGGATTGAAATAATATTTCTAGAGATGTTTCATTTTACTCCTAACTCCATCCGGAGCTCCCAAAATCTTCTTCTGAAGCTCAGTAGTTGTTTTAGGCATGTGTACTACCTAGGCTTGTGAACCCTGTTTTTACTCAGACTACTCAACGTCTTTCAAAACTTCCCCAAAACTTATAAAATTAATTCCATGATGTTCTAAGGTCTTCAATAAACCTCCATGTTGAATTTGGCACTTGCGATCCGCTTCAAGAGGGTTCATCCATCCTTGGGAAGGCTAGTGATAGCCCTTCCCAAAACTACATGTAGCTTGCAAATGAACTCCTAAAATAACCTAGGGGGAAGGAAT
This sequence comes from Taxus wallichiana var. yunnanensis, assembly GCA_018340775.1. Classification (NCBI taxonomy): domain Eukaryota; kingdom Viridiplantae; phylum Streptophyta; class Pinopsida; order Cupressales; family Taxaceae; genus Taxus; species Taxus wallichiana. The sequence continues at coordinate 853,801,242 of CM031243.1, forward strand.
GAAATTTCCTAAATCACTAAGGGGGTATGGTATAATATTATTTTGGATGTCATTTGGAATTACTTTGGATAGATCCGACGTGTCTTGGAGTGATAGACTTGAAAATTTTAACACAGGGGTATAGTTGTCGTGCTTGGAAATTGTCAATTTCCATTTTGCACATTTGCAAGAAAATATTTCTTCAATACACTACAACTTGATAAACAAAAATATTAAATGAAAATTTTCTTTCAAATAAAATAATGATATTCTTCAACCTTAAGGGGAAATTACAAGAATGATTTTCTTACAAAGAAGGATTTCTTTTTATTTCAACAAATATTCCAAGTCGCAACTCTTCCACAAGCTCCACATTTATTCAATTTGATAAAAAAATGGGGAGAGGAAACACTATCCACCCAACCAATAATCAATTAAGCGAAGACACTATCCTCCTCATTGGCCCTAGATCCCCAATCAAAATGAAATAAAGGATGGATCCAACTCATGGCAACAACACAATGCTTCTACATAACAATACAAATTTTCACAACCATTTAAAAACACATTCAACACAAGATACAATCACAAAATAAAACTATCAAAATGCACAAGGCTTGAAAATGCAAGGCCAATGGAGCAAGGATCTATGGGGAGATCACTTATACCTCCCAATGGGATTAGGTGCCCACCTTAAACCCTCAAATATACATCTCAAACCCCTACACAAATCTTATGCCTCCCTCGAAGGTACTCTTATGCCTCCCAATTTCTTTTACGCGTCCCTACAATCTCTTATGTCTCCTCAAAATAACCAAGTAATAAATGCAAGCATATACTTATCAAAGGTGGGGCACCCAACCTAACTCCCTCACAAAACATGAAATAAACTCTTATGCCTCCCTTAATGTAAGATCCCCATAGCCTTCTCCTACACCATGCTTAGGAATTCTACCCAAGATCCCAACAAGCATACCAAAACATTCAAAAACATACAAATATACACATATAAGGGAAATCATATAAAACAAGGGTGTAGCTCCTACCTTTCCATGGTAGAGCTTGATCAAATATTAACATACCAAGCTCCTTCAACCTCAATCCAAATTGAACAATCTCCAAACATTCAAAAAGTACTCCAAAACTCTTCAACTCCAAAAATACAAGAGCACAAATGAAATGAAGTAACCCTAAAAAAACTTGCATATATAAAAAAGGAAGGGGAGGGTGTGGTGGCTCCATATAGGATTACACATCACTTATCCTCAACTCCACATCACAAGTAAAACTCTCAACCCCAATGGACGATAAATTTTTGATTGAGAGGAATGACAAACCTCTTACACACACAATCCCAAACCCATACCCCTAAGAAAACTTAAAAATCCATGTAAGAAAAGTGCAATTAATGTCACTTTTTGTCTTAAAAAACACATAATGGGGTCTATTTTTGACCCCCAAATCCATAGGTAGGGTTGGTATAAGAAATTAAGAGGTGTGGGACAAGCTTAGCTTGTCCCAAAAGCCTCCAAAAATGGCCCTTAAGCCCAAATCCAAAATTTAAGGTTAGATAGAGTGTATAACACTCATAGTCACTTACACTCAATAAAAATCACATAGTCCAAATGACCAACAACTATAATAAATGAATCCATTTTTGACATCCCCAAATATATTAATAAATATGATTAAATTGCTTAATAAAGTCATGTTAATAAAAAATGATTAAATAAATTACATCACAAAATAAATCACATACTCTACGATAAATAAAATAAAAGGAAATCAATTACACACATACCCATGGTAAGAATTGGAGGTCATCCCCCTATGGGGACCCCTTCACAAAATAAAACAAAATAACAATGTTACACAAGTTTCCATGGTGACCTTCGTTGTATCCATCTAGTATTCTATTATGGTTGGTCTCTAATCCCCCTTTTTATTGTTGTGATATAATCACCTGAAAAATCACACAATACCTCCTTTGGCCTCGTGGCCGCATTAAATAAAAAAGGTAAAATATGCACACATCAATCAATAAACATCCACATGTAATTAATTCATCATCTAGACTAACAATGCTATCATTTGTCTAAAATTTCAACAACATCTCAATTCTACATTTTTATCAATATCAACAAGATCACGAGATTAGTTCAAATGCTAAATCATAGTCAATATGAAGAGAATTCTGAATGTCAATAATACATATGTCAAAAACACATCATCATCATCAATATTAAATTTTATCTATGCCTCTAAGAATCCACACAAATCATACTATGAATCACAATCCATCAATAGTCGAATATCTCTATCATCTAACATCATGCTAAATGAAATGATATGATAACATCAATGTCTATAGTCAACATTAATAAAAATCAAAATATAATAAACGTCAAAGAGGAGTGGGCACTACATCCCCTCCCCTTAGACTCGACTTCCTCCGGAAGTCACTAAAATAGGTGTGGAAACTAGACTCGTAGAAATGTAGCATCCTCTCATGTAGCTACAGTCTCATCATACCTGTCCCACTGGACTCACACCTGATCAATCTCTCGGCCTTGAAGGCCCATGGTCCTATGCTCTAAAATACGCATGGGCTCCACCATCATCTTCCCTTGCTCCTGCACCTGCAATGCGGTCCAATCCAATACATGAGATGTATCGGGATATATCTCCTAAGAACAAATACATGAAACACATCATGCATGTGAGACAAGATGGGTGGCAAGGCTAGATGATAAGCTAAGGGACCGATCCACTCCAGGATCTTGAATGGACCCACAAATCTAGGAGACAACTTAGAGCCTTTTCTATAATGGATAGGACTCTTATGAGGTCTGACACGAAGAAACACCTTCGTTCCCACCTCATAACTATGGTCAACTCTCCTCTGATATGTATACTTCTTCTTGCCTATCCTTTTCCTCTTGAAACCTCTATTAGACAAAAAAAAAACTGTAGCTCCATGTCCTATAACAAAGATGGGCCGATAGATACTCTATCCTCAAATCTATCCAAACTCAAAGATGTCCTCCACTACGTGCCATAAAGTTCTTGAAAAGGTGCATAAAAATCAAACTCGAAAGTTATTTTATAGGAAAACTCTACCAAATACAAGTACTCATCCCATTTCGACTGATGATCCATGACGTACATCCAAAGCATGTCCTCTAAAATTTGATTCACCTACTTTTTGTGTCCATATGTCTCTCGGATTATAGGTCGTGCTTAAGGTGATGCTCATCCCAAGGGCCTATTGTATAGTAGTTTAGAAATGTGATGTGTATAAAGGATCGTGGCTGTAAATGATCTTCCATGGAATCCCATGCAATCTAACAATCTTATCCAAGTAAACTCTCACTCTTTGTAATAATTGTATAGGTTGTATTCACAAGAGAAAAATGAGAAAATTTTTCTATCTATCCACCATGAACATGATGGCATCGTGGTGGTATCTTGATGTTGATAATCCAACTATGAAATCCATAGAAATGGTGTTCTATTTCCACTCCAAAGATATCATGTGGGTAAGGAAGGCTAGCTGGATGATGATGCTCGATATTCACCATCTGATACTCTAAAAATGTGACAAAAATTGAGCTACATATCTCCGAAGACCTCCAATGATATAGTTTTCTCAAGGTGGCATGCATCTTCTTCACCCCTAGATGGGCTAAATAAGGTGCATGATGAGCCTCTTCCAAGATATCCTATCTCAAACCTCCATCCTAAGTACGTAGATCTAGCCTATGTTCTTGAGAATTCCAATCTGAATCTTATGTAAAACCATTAAAATTCCCTCAAGGGGTCTTTGAGACTCAATCTCGATCGGATGCAAGGTAGAAGTTGTCATGAGGAAGCCGCTCCAAAATCCTTCTCTAAAAATATATACCCATTGAAGTAGCCAAAATGAAATTTTTTTTCTACTACTAGAGCATCGAAATAACATTATCCTTCCCCTAAAAATGCTCTATCTCCATGTCGTACTACAGTAAATAAACTCCATCCAACACCACCGAAAACATTGAGATTGTGTTACGTGAAGAGGTGACGAAGACTCAAGTGATCGGGCCCTAATAATAAATATCTTTCCAAGAAGGAAACATCTCCATTAAACCAAAGAATGCACAACTACTGCAAGCTCAAGGTCATGAGTCGGATAATTGAGCTCATGATATTTGAGTTTGTGAGACTCAAAGGCAACCACATGGCCCTCCCTACATCAATACCCCACCTAATCCTACCAAAGAAGCATCCGTACACACAAAAAAATCCCTTTGAGGGTTTGGCACAGAAAGAATCAGTGCTAACGTAAGGCATCACTTCAGTGTACTAAAGGTATGATCATATCCATCAAACTAAAAAAACTTCTTCCCTTTCCATTAAAGGGAAGTGATGGGGTGCGTAATCCGAGAGAAGTTCTAAACAAATCTCTTGTAGTAACCTACCAATTACATGAAATTGCACACTTGATTACATTAGTTGGCATAGGACAATCCATAATATCTAAAATCTTGGAAGGATCAATGGTGATACCTTCTCTAGAAATTATGTGACCCAAGTACTATACCTCGACTTAAAGAAGGTACAATTATCAAGGTTCTCATAAAGTTTCTATTCACGAAGACAACGCAAAACCTGGTGAAGGTGATCCTTGTGCTCCTCATGCATATGTGAGTAAATCAAAATATCATCAAGAAATATGATCACGAAGCAATCTAATAATTTATAGAATACCCCATTCATCAAACTCATGAATACTGCGAGGGCATTTTTAGACCAAAAGGCACTACTGTGAACTTGTAGTGGCCATATCTCATATGGAAGGTTTTCTTATGAATATCTTCCTCTGTAATCCTCAACTGATGGTATCCAAACTTAAGATCTATCTTGGAAAATACTATCTCCCTTCATCTGATCAAACAAATCATTAATACATAGAAGGGGGTAATGATTCTTGATCATTACTTTGTTCAGCTGATGATAATCAATACACAAATACAGAGGATCCATCCTTCTTCTTTACAAAAATCACTGTTGCACCCAAAGGGGTTACACTAGGATAGATTAGGCCTTTCTCCTTGAGGCCCTAAAGCTACAACTTGAGCTCACATAGCTCAAGGGGTAGTCATCCTATAAGGTTCTTGTGAGATAGGCTCTACTCTTGGAACAAAATAAATGTGAAAATCTATTTTACATGGGGGAGGTAACCCGACATCTCCCCTAGAAAGACATCAGAAAAATCCCTCAAGATATGATGATCATCAAGTGAAACAGCCCACTAGACTCATCCTTTGATCTTTGCTAATCTGTGATAGCATCATTGTGCACACCGCTTGAGTTGCATGATAGATATGGTGTGAATAGATATGGGTCTCTTGACTCCAACTATCACTGAATCCACTCCCAAATCATCTGTACATGATATTACTTTAATGTAACAATCAACCCGGCCTTGTGTGCAAATAACCAATCCATGCCCAGAATAATCCCATTAGAACCCAACGGAAGGATACGAAGATCCAAGGTTGTGGAAAAGGGTCTCAGTCAACTATGCACTCCTTTACTAAGGATTCAATTGTGAGATTAGCTCCAAAGAGCCATCTTCACATCCCAACTATGGCTCTTCCTATCTAACACCACCTACATCACTCTACTACAAATGGAGAAATAAAAGAATATGAGGAGCCTAAATAAAATAGAATAGGAATAGAAATGCCATTAATGCTACCTGTCATCTTAATCACCATGATCCGGTGCTCTACTGGCGTGGTTCTCAACCATTGCATATATCCTATGGCTCCTAGCCATATCTGCTATAGAAGGCTCAAACGGTTCCTTACCCTTGTTATTAGGGTTCGAGAGGGCACTCTCTCTAATGATTTCCAAGTAATTTGTGCCCATAAAAACTACCAAGTCCACTCCAATGACAAGCAGCTCTTGCAGGTACTCTAGTGGTTTGAGCCATGGATCTTGATGATCCTGATATGGACTATAGTGGTCACTGTTGACGATATCCTGCAGACTAAGATCTAGGAGGTGCCTGAGTCCTGACTATTCCCCTAGGACGAGGCCCTTTATTGCACCCCATTTGAGCATGCAATCTCTGTGAAGGCCTAAATGGAGGTCGAGTCTACTTTTGTTGCTACTTAAGGTGTTGTTGTGGTGGCTTGAATGATGACTATGTAGAACAATGTCTGCCATGAGTAGGAGGAGTTGACCCCTCAACTTGATATCCTGCACCTATTAGATATGGCTCCACACTCTATCTTTGGCTTGCCGTGTCTTCCTCCTAGTCTCCTCCACTGTAGGCCTTCTCAACGACCTCTCTGCTAGAGTCTATAGGTAATGAATGCACATTTCCCCTCTAATGTCTAGGTTTAGGCCCTTGATGAACCTGTGGATCCTCACCTGCTCATCTTGCATATAATCTACATACTAAAGTAGGTCTAGGAAGTGAATCTCATAGTCTTCCACTATCATGGATGTCTGATGTAGCTCGTGGAACTCATCTATCCTTTGTTGAATGAACCTCTTGGACAAGTATATACTCCTTAACCACTCCTTGAAGAGATACCAAGTGACAGTCTCAAAATCCACATTTAGCATCTGCTCCTCGGTCCTCCACCAAACCTCGATCCTTCTCTCAAAAGGTGGATGGAAACACAAGCCTTCATGTTACTGTTACATGGAAATAGCTTGAAGCATCCACTCAAGCTGACTAGCCATTCCTCCATGATGTTATTATGCCACTCTGCATTGTATACCTTAAGACACTCAACATGATCGTCATGCTGCCTAAGGCTCTTAGATCTGTCTTTGTGTCCTATAGTCCTGTCTCAAGGACCTCTCTATGGTGAATATCATCTTACTAAATCAAAATGGTATTTCTCTTCCCTATACTCATCACTATGTCGGAAAGGTTCACGAGCCTCTACTGATGGCTCTCTCATGTCCTGTCTGGTATGTCTCCCTCCCAAGGATACATACATAGTGGCATTAAAATCCTATAATGTCTAAAGTATCTGAGGTAATATGGTCACTACGCCTAACTGGGGGTGGTAAGTCTAGATCCACATGTAAGAACCCCTCATCTTGTCTGCACCTCCTACATAAACCAAGGTGAGAGTTAGTTTATTACTCTAGATTTTATTTCCGTTTTTATTGGTTTTCTTTATTTAAAATATCATACAAGTTGTGTGATCTAGGTTTAGATTTACGCTATGCTTTCTTGTTATGCCTTATGTTACTAAGTGTTCCTAGGGTCCAAATGTTGAACCCATGACTCTGATACCAATGTAATGCCCACAAATTCGACATTCTAAAACCACATTAATCCTTAAATAGTTATCTAGAAAATTATGGGATTTTTTTTTGTTTTAAATAGGTTCATAAGGTGTCACCCCTATAATATGTTTAATTAATTCCTACCAACAATTACTACACTACAAAGGATAGACTAGGTCTAGGTTAAATAATTAAATATTCTTAATTTATCTCTAAGGTCAAATTAATTACAATCAACTAGGAAGGTGCCATAAATTAATTTACTTGGTTAAATGTTTTCCCCCTCTTAGATTAACTTTCATACCCATATATATTAAACCCTTGTCCTTAGTTACCTTACTTCTCTTGATTATTTTCTTTAAAGTCCATCCAAATAATTATTAAAACATACTAGGAACTAAATAAATAATTTAACATACAAGCGTATTAAATGGCCCATTCACCCATTTTCACATATATTAAATTATTTAGAAACCCATGATACATATTCCCACCTAACAATTTTAGGGTTAATTCCTAACCATTGGATAAAACCAATTGCGGCCACTAGATCTTAGGGTTCCACACTAACCCTAACTATCCTAATGACATCATATTAAACGTTTTTCTTTTCCCAAGCCTCCTCATTTAGTCTCTTTTCTTTATTTAATTTTGTAGGTTGAAAGAGTGAAAGCCATAAAATATAATAGAGAAGGAACCATGAAGGAATTGTCAAAATGAAGCTTAGTTTAGTTTAGGTTGTGGATTTATTATTGTAATGTCTTTCATTTGAAGATTGTTGTTATAAATAAAATTCCATTTTTTTGTCTTCTATCGGCAAAACCCTATGTCATTTTTAATCCATGAGATTGGATGCCTTTGAATACCCATTTAAATATTTATATGTTTGAAACAATGAATTTATGTCCTTATAGCTTCTGGAAATTTCCTCTACAAATTTGTAGGCTTACATTTTTAATAAAACAAGTTAAAAATTTCGAGTGGCAGATTTTTTTTATTTTTCCACCGTGAGTGATGAAACTACCACCCAAAGCAGGACCCGTGGTCCTAGGACCGCCGCTATACCGGGTGATGATTCACAAACCACCGTCTTTTACGAGCGGTAATTCAAATACCACCGCTTTTGCACTGGGTGACGGTCCTATTATTTGAAAATAGAACCATCAATTCCATAATTCTTCCAAAAACAAGTTTTTGGAGTGTTCTACATTTTATCCTTAGTTGACTTAATGTGCCTAAAGTCTCCAATTGAAGGGTTTAACCATTTATTCATTCCATGCCTAAAATTACTAAATTTAAAGATTTTCTATTTCAATAGTAACAAGAAAACACTATAAGATTACTTTTCCCACAAAATTGTTTTCAACTCAAAGGAAGAAATGAAACTTAATCTATTTCTAATTATCATTGTTTTCCTTTCCACAAAAATGCCATTTTTTCAACAAAAAAATCATATAATTTGATACATCCTTCCATTCAACTACAACTATTTACTCAAGGTAAACACAAGCAAGTTATTATACATTCAAGTCTTACTAAGAAAACATTCTCAAAGGTTTACATCTTCTAAGTTTTCCTTCATTCTTACAAAAATATAACTTCCACAAATAATAATGAACTTCTTCTTCTTTGAGCATAGCTCATTTCTTACAATGTAAAGAGATTTCTTTCTACAATACATTACAACTTAATAAACCAAAATATACAATGCAACTTTTCTTTCAAATACAATACTACTAGTCTTCCACCTTAAGTGGAAATTACAAGAAAGTTTTTCTCACAAAGAAGTATTTCTTTTGATTTCAACAAATGCTCCAAGTCCCAAATCTTCCACAAGAGCTCCAAATTTATTCACTTTGATCACAATAACAAAATTGGGGGAGAGGAAACACTCTCCACCCTACCAATAATCCAATGATGAGAAGAAGTTATCCTCCTCATTGGCCCCGAAGCCCCAACAAAATGCAATAAAGGATGGATCACACTCATGGAAACAACACAATTCTTATACATAACTATAAAAAAATTCTCAACTATTTCAAAACACATTCAATACAAGATACAATCACAATATGAAACTACCAAAATGCACAAGGCTTGAAAATGCAAGGCTAGTGTAGAAATGATCTATGGGGATATCACTTATGCCTCCCTATGGTATTAGGTGCCTACCTTAAACCCTCCAATATACATCTCAAACCCCTAAACAACTCTTATGCCTCTTACAAGATCCTGTTTTTCCTCCAACATTTTCTTATGCCTCCTACAATCACTTATGTCTTGCTCAAACGAACAAACTAAGAAATAAAAGCATTTTCTTATCAAAGGCGGGGCACCAAACCCAATTCCTTCCCAAAACATAAAATAAACTCTTATTCCTCCCTACATATAAGATCCCCATAGCCTTCTCCTACACCATACTTAGGTATTCTACCTAAGAACCCAACAAACATACCAAAACATTACATAACATACAAATATACACATATAAGGGAAATCAAATAAAATAAGGGTGTAGATTCTACCTTTCCATGGTAGAGCTTCATCAAAGATTCACACATCAATCTCCTTCATTATCATTCCAAGTCCAACAAGCACTCCAAAACTCTCCAACTCCAAAAATACAAGAGCACAAATGAAATGAAGAAACACCCAAACAAACAAATAAACTAGCATATTTAGAAAAAGGAAAGAGGAGGCTGTGGTGGCTCCATGTAGGATGTAACATCACTTATCCTCAACTCCCTATCACAAGTGAAACCTCAACCCCAATGCACAATTAATTTGTGGTTGAGAGGAATGACAAGTGTCTTACACATACAATCCAAACCCACACCCCCTAAGGACAAACTTAATAATCCATGTAATAAATGTGCAATTAATGTCACTTTTTGTCTTATAAAATAAATAATAGGATCTATTTTTGACTCCCAAAATCCATAGGTAGGGTTGGTATATGAAATTAAAAGTTGTGGGACAAGCTTATCTTGTCCCACAAGCCTCCAAAAGTGGTCGTTAAGCCCGAATCTGAAATTCCAAGGTAAGGTAGAGTGTACAACACTCATAGTCACTTACACTCAATCAAAATCACATAGTCCAAAAGAACAAAAAATATAATAAATGACTCCATTTTTGACATCCTCAAATATCTCAATAAACATGATTAAATTACATAATAAATTCACATTAATCAACAATAATTAAATAAATTACATCACAAAATAAATCACATACTCTACAATAAATAAAATACAAAGGAAAGAATTACACACATGCCCATGGTCACAATTGGAGGTCATCCCCATGGGGACCCCTAACAAAATAAAACAAAACAACAACATTACACAAGTTGCCATGGTGACCTTCGTTGTATGTATCTAATATTCTGTTGTGGTTGGTCTCTAATCCCCCTTTTCATTATTGTGATATAATTACCTGAAAAATCAAACAATACCTCCTTCGGCCTCATGGCCACATTAAATACATCAAAGGTAAAATATATGCACATCAATCAATAAACATCCACATATAATTAATTCATCATCTAGACTAACAATGTTATCATTTGTCTAAAATTTCAACATCTCAATTCTACATTTTTATCAATATCAACAAGATCACAAGATTAGTTCAAATGCTAAATCATAGTCAATATGGAAAGAATTCCAAATGTCAGTAATACATATGCTAACAACACATCATCATCATTGATATAAAATTTATCTCCATGCCTCTAAGAATCCACACAAATCATACTATGAATCACAATCCATCAATAGTTAGAATATCTATATCATCTAACATCATGCTAAACCAAAATTATATGATAAAATTCATGTCTATAGTCAACAGTAATTGAAATCAAAATATAATAAGTGTCGAAGAGGAGTGGGCACTACGGTGTGCATGTAATAATCCTTAAATGTTCATTTAATTGATTTTGTTTTGGGGTGTTGACTAGTTGAGTTGGAATGGAAGGACGATGAAGTGGCATCTTACATGGAGTCACCTCATCATCATAACATCTCTTTCTATTTATTGAATGAATTTGAAGTATTTTGGGTTACATGCCTTATTTTCTTAACTTGCACTTTTGAAATTTGGTCTTGGTTATAGGAATTGAGTCTTTTTGGAGTTTCTTTTTGGATTGTGCTTGGTTTGAAGGTGTTGAAGATTTTTGGAGTGAATATTTTTTGAAGATTAATATAGAGGTAGGATCTCCATATTTGATAGTTCTTTATTTACGAATATAGATGTGAAATTTTTGGTTGTTTGAGTAATTGTTTGAGTGTTATGAATGTGATATTTTGGGGTTGGGAATCTTGCATTAAGAACGGTGTGGGAGATGGAAGTATGGACCATTGGGGAGGGAAAATGGAGTTGTGAGGCATGAATTTTGGAGGGATTGTGATTAGGAGTTCCACCTATGGCGAGTGAAAAGGAAAACATTGACATATTTTTGCATATTTGCAAGGGGAGAGATAAGTATGTATTTGAGTATTTTGGTGTTGTGCACATGGAGGATTTTTGGTGGAACCCCTATTTCACTTGGGAGGAAAAAGAGGTGGTTCCCATATTCCTTGCTGATTTTGGCTTGTTTTCAAGCCTATGTTTTTGTTGGAAATTGAAAATCTTGTTAAGTATGTCTATTTGAATGTGTTGTATGTTTTGTGGAACCCAATTTTGTAAAGGTTGTCAAAGTTGCATAACACTCACTATTGTCCTTTGGTTGGGGCTCGAGGCCAATAAGGAGGATGGTTTCTCCTCTTATTAGATTAAAGGTTTGGTAGAGATCATCTTCTAATCCCCTTTCTTTGTATTGTGATTCAAAATTTGAAGAGGTGAAGGAGTAGAAAGTTGAAGCTATGAAGTTGGGAGATGATTTGAAATGAAGACTTGTCTATTTGAACCTTTGAATAATCTCTATGTTGTAAATTTGACCCCATTGTTCCCATTTAGAGTGGAAGGTTGTAATTATTGTATTTTAAAAGAATGTTATTGTAAATTTCATTTATCAAATTGGTAATGTTGTAGTGGAAAGGAGGAAGCTTAAGTTGTATATTTCTTAGAAATGAAACTCTCAATATTTTGTATGCTACTCAAAGTTGCAATATGTATTGTTGGGAAATTAAGGTCTAATGATGAGTATGGAGCTTAATAGATTCGGAGGAAACTTTCTTTTACATGTTACTTGTTTTGAAAGTGACAAACATCAGTCAAGGTATAACTAGCATTGGTGGGATATGCCCGACATCGGTCAGGAAGGGACCAACATCGGTCACCTGTGTGATAGTGCTTTTGTTCTTTAACAAGAAATAGAATAAATCTCTTGATTTAAATATGATTTATTGATTTTCAAAGCATGGTTAGTTTCCTAGAATAGATATATATGCATGTATGCATTGTATGAGGGTAAGAGAGAATAAAATAGTAATTGTTTGCATTTAAGTTTTCTTAGTGAGAAAGAAAGAGTATGAGTGTAGGAAAACATTAAACATCTTATGAGGTGTTGGAAGATAGTATATCTTTATTGTATTTCCTCTATAAATCATTGAATAATATTATTGGACATTTCTTGGTGGACATATCCCACTATCGAGTGAACCATGTTAAATCTTGTGTTATCTTTCTCTTGTTTATTTCATATTCTGGTTTATTTCTGCATTCATTTCTTGTATGCTTTATCTTATTATAGATCTGTGCAACATTGTTATATGGTTTAACCCCAACAACTGGTATCAAATATTTGTTTGGAGGTTTTTGTGTTAACATGATTTACTCATAGAGGGATTTTTGATTGAGTGGGATCAGAGTAATGGCATAAGATAGCAAATACTAAGTAGATAAATTTGATTGTCATAATTATCAACTGTGGAAGATGTAAGTGGAGGATTATTTGTATCGGAAAGATTGATACTTACCGTTGGATGATCATGGACAGCCAAGCCACAACGACCGATGAAGAATGGAAGGTTCTTGATAGAAAGGCTCTAGGATCTATGACATTGAACTTGACATCATCGATGGTTTCAAATTTTATAGATGCAAAACCATAGTAGATTTGATGAAATCTTTAGAAAAATTGTATAAAACTCCTAGTGCTTCGAATAAGGTTTATTTGATGAAAAAATTGTTTAATTCTAATATGTAATAAGGTTTATATATATCTAATCATTTGAATGATTTTTGGTCTATTGTAAATCAATTAAAATTTGTAGAAATTATGTTAGATGATGAATTGAAAGAACTTATATTCTTATGCTCCTTTCTAGATAGTTGGGATAACTTGATAATGACTATTAGTAATACAATGAATGCTTCTAAAGGTATGAAATTTGATGATGTGGTTAGTGTAAACCTTAATGAGTAAATAAACATGAGAAGTTTAGGAGAAGCATCTTACTGGGAATGCTGTAAATGTAGAAATAAGAGGAGGATATAAAGAGATATCATCAAAGTGTAAGAAGAATGAGAGATCAAAGTCAAGACATGGCAGATCTAGATCCAGGTACAAAGATTTAGTTTTCTAAATTTTTTTGAAAGAGAGGACATGTAAAGGAGTGTTGGTCCAAGGAAAACAAAGAGAATACATCAGAAAAGGTAAAGAAAAAGGTAAAGAGGAAAACATTGCAAGTGAGGTAAAGGAATATACCCTTATTCTCTCCTTGGATAATAAATTAGAATCTTGCATTTTAGATTCCGAAGCTTCTTTCCATGCTACCCTTAATAATGGTTATTTTATATTTTATGTTTAGGGTGATTTTGGAAAAGTTTATTTAGGAGATGATGAGCCATGCAATATTACCTAGTAAAGGTGATGTTTATCTAAAGTTATAGAATGGAAATCCATGGGTATTGAAGGATGTGAGGCATGTACCAAGCATCAAGAGAAATATAATATTTGCAAGGAAACTAGATGAATTTGGATGCATGGTTACATTCATAGCCGACTCATAGAAGGTTACCAAGGGATCTCTTGTTGTGGAAAGAGGTAAGAAGGTAAGAAATTTATATCTATCTACCTATGTTACTGATTCCTTTTGTGTTATCTATTATATATTCAAATGCAACCATGTGGCATAATTTTCTAGGCCATATGAGTGAAAAAAATAATGCATATCTTAAAGGCTAAGGGTAAGCTATCAGATTTGAAATAATTAGATCTTGAATTTTGTGAGCATTACATATTTAGAAAGAAGAAGAGTGTGAGATTTATCAAGTTTGGGTCAACAAAGAAGGAGCATAAATTACAGCTTGTACACTAATATGTAGCTTAGGTAGCTTCTATGGAGGATCCCAATATCATGTGACCCTAATTGATGATGCCACAAGGAAGGTATGGATCTATTGTATTAAGCGTAAATCTGATGTTTTTGAAACTTTTAAAAGGTGGAAAGCCCTTGTGAAAAATGAAACAAAATTAAAATTAAAGTGTCTTAGATCTAAAAATGGTAGTGAGTATTGCAACAAGGCGTTTAATGATTATTGTTTAGAGAATGGAATACGGAAAGAAATAACGGTTCCTAGAACTCCACAGAGAATTATGTTATAGAAAAAATCAATAGAATAATTATGGAATGTGCTAGAAGCATGAGGATACATGTCATCTTTCCTTTGAAGTTATAGGTAGAAGCATTTGATAAATCAACGTACTTGATCAAATGTGGGCCTTGAATAATCTTGGATGTTGGAATACTAGAAGAAGCTTGGTCTGCGGGAAAAAGGTAGATTTATCTTTTCTCAAAAATTTTGGCTCAAAATATTTTTTGCATGTTGATAGAGAAAATAGGAGGAAGTTGGATGCTAAATATATGAGATGTACTCTCATTGGTTATGGCTCGTGATTTTGGATATTAATTTTTGGATTTAGAAGATTCTAAGATTGTTAAGAGTCATGACATTGATTGGAATGAAAAAATAATGTACAGGGATCAGGTTTTGGTGCCTAAACATGAACAAGTTGAGGATATTTTGAAGGAAAATATATTTTCCGACCTAAACTAGACATCTATAGACATCAACATCGCTTATACTGTAAACCGATATTGCTCAAAGCTAGCCAACATCGACAAACAAGATCAAGTTTGGAGAAGAAAACTATAGGAACCGGTGTCGGTATTCACATAACCAATGTCGGTAAGGCAACCGAAGTCGATCGACTGATAAAAGAACCATGGTTGGTTACGTAACCATAGTCGGTTAAAGGTGACTAGTTTTTTCACTAACAAATATTGACA
This sequence comes from Taxus wallichiana var. yunnanensis, assembly GCA_018340775.1. Classification (NCBI taxonomy): domain Eukaryota; kingdom Viridiplantae; phylum Streptophyta; class Pinopsida; order Cupressales; family Taxaceae; genus Taxus; species Taxus wallichiana. The sequence goes on from CM031243.1 coordinate 853,816,757, forward strand.
TGAATGTGCACATAGGTATAGAATGATCCCTAGACACCCCAAATCTTAGTAAGAAGGTCATAAAGGATTTTTAGGTTGTGGAGAAAATTTTCATGTGAGAAAGTGATGAAGATTATACACTAAAAGTATTGTATAATTTCCACAATTGTCTTAGCGTGGTTCGGGGTGGCAGCCCCTAGTAATAAGGGTTGGTGATACAACCCCGAAAAAAATTGGCCTTAAAACGTGTTTTTCTCATATGGGTGGGATTTTTGACCCATAGGTTTATGGGATGGTTTTGACCCATGATTTTGATACCCATGGTTTTGTAAAACAACTTAAGTATATTTATGAGTGATCCAAAAGTAAGATAAGTATCTTTGGCACTATGGAAAGTCTACGGGCATGTAAAGAAGGATTATTGGGAGCTTTGGGACAAGAATAAGAAACAAGAAGAAAACAAGGAGGAAAATGTGGCAATGGGTAATGTATGTTAGGATGCTTTGATTCTTTCTTTGCAAGCAATATTCCCGAATCTTGGGTTTAAGATTGGGGACTTCTTTCCATGCTACTCCACATAGGCATTTTTTTTTTTATTATGTTCAAGGATATTTTGGGAATGTTTTGTTAGGAAATAAGAGATAAAATATGTGGAATAATCCCTCACAGAATCGCAACAGTAGAAAACTAATATGCAGAAATTATTACAGATCTCAAATAAAATTACAGAATAAAATAACACAACACAAAGAGACAGTATTTAACGTAGTTCACCCAATTTGGGCTATGTCCACCAAGAATCACTTGCTCATATTTTATTACAAGCCACCACTCTCTCAATACAATACCCAGATCCATTTGGAGCTATGCTCAACAAACTCTACAGAATTCACAGCCGAATTCAAAACACATCTGCAATACATTTACTTGTACATCTATCATATGCATAAGACCATATAAATAGACAACTACTTAAGAAGTTTTACAAAACCGTGGGTATCAAAACCATGGGAAAAACCTATCCCATAAACCTATGGGTCAAAAAACTCACCCATATGAGAAGAGCACGTTTCCCAATATGTCGGGTGCATTTTTCGAGGCAAAAAAAAATTTACGCCTAAAAAAATTTCGGGGTGTGCACCCCCGAACCTTGGTGAGGATACATGAAAAGTGTATAGTACTCTTAGTGTACAGTCTTCAACACTTTCACACATGAAAACAAGCTCCATAACCTAACAATCTCCCACTTAGAGACTAGTTTTCCTCTGAGCAAGCTTCTCAACCCTTCACTAGTTTCTGTGAAGACCAACCAAAGCTGAACACAACTTTATTTTTTCCCTTGTGACCACCTTGGTCATCATGTCTATAGGATTCTGACTGGTATGAATCTTCTCCAACTTCAACTTCTCTTCCTCAAAGCTGTCCTAATGAAATGGTACCTTAACTGTATATGCTTCATCCGGAGTGGAAAGCAGAGTTCTTAGCTAGGTGTATAGCACTCTGACTATCACTATGCAGCTTACATTCCTCCTGCTTATGCTCCAACTCCTCAAGAAATTTTTGTAACCAAATCATCTCTTTGCTTGCCTCTGTTGCAGCAACATACTCAGCCTCCGTGGTTGACAAAGCCACCAGCTTCTGTAGTCATGAAATCCAGCTCACTGTTGTCCCACCTATAGTGTAAATATAACCTGTCGTGCTCCTCCTGCTATCTACATCTCCAGCCATGTCTGAATCTACATAACCATGTAAAGTGGTGTTTGATCCACTATAGCACAAAGCCGTCCCCATGGTCCCTCTCAAATACTAAAGGATCCACTTTACTGCTTTCCAATGCTCTTTACCTGGATCACTCATAAATCTACTCACAACTCCCACTGCATGGGCAATATCAGGCCTAGTGCACACCATAGCATACATCAAACTGCCAACCGCTGAAGAGTAAGGTACTTTGGACATCTAGTTTCTTTCCTGCTCTGTCTTGGGACACTGCTCCTTTGATAACTTAAAATGGCCTGCCAAAGGAGTCCCAACCGGTTTAGCATCCTGCATTTTAAACCTATCCAATACCTTCTTAATGTACTCTTCCTGAGATAAAGTTAGCTTCCATTCCTTCCTATCCCGAGTTATCCTCATTCCAAGGATTTGTTTGGCTGCCCCCAAATCCTTCATATCAAAGGATTCACTTAGTTGTTTCTTAAGTACTTTTATTTCCTGCATGTTTTTACCTGCAACCAACATGTCATCAACATACAAACATAGGATAATATAACTTCCATCCTGAAATTTCTTTGTATATACGCAATGGTCAGAATGACATCTAATATAACCTTGCTCCATCATGAAGCTATCAAACTTCTTATACCATTGACATGGAGCTTGTTTCAGGCCATACAAGCTCTTCTTCAGTTTGCACACCATCTCCTCTTTACCTTTGACCTCATAGCCCTCTGGTTGTTGCATATATAGTTCCTCCTCCAAATCACCATGGAGAAATGTAGTCTTTACATCAAGCTGTTCTAAGTGCAAGTATTCTACTGCAACTATTCCTAGAACAGTTTCTAATAGAAGTCATTTTTACTACAGGAGAAAATATCTCATCAAAATCTATACCTTTTTTCTGTGCAAACCCTTGACCACCAATCGGGCCTTATATATTTTCTTTCCTCCTTCTTCATCTTTAACTCTGTACACCCACTTGTTCTATAATGCTCTTTTTCCTTCGGGTAGCTTTACCAAATCCCATGTCTGGTTCTCCATGAGAGCCTGATGCTCCTCATCCATGGCTTGCTCCCACTTCTTCCTGGCATCTACCTGTATTGCTTCATCAAAGCTCTCTGGTTCTCCACTATCAGTGAGTAATAAATAATAAAGAGAAGGAGAAAAATGTTTAGGTTCTCTTCTTACCCTAGAAGACCTCCTCAATATAGGAGTTTGGGGTTCTGTTGAGGAGGTTCCTGAACTAATTCATGTGTCACTTTCCCATCCGGAAGATCCTCTACCACTGCATATTCTTTCTTGGATTCTTCCCTATTTTCCTGCAACTGTTGCTTATACATGACTTTCTCATTAAATACCACATCCCTAGATCGAATGATTTTCTTGTCCTTAATACTCCAACATTTATATCCAAAGTCATCACCACCATAACCAATGAAAGTACATTTTTCTGATTTAGCCTCTAGCTTAGTCCTATCATCCTTGTCTATGTGAACAAACACCTCACATCCAAAGAATCTAAGAAATGAATAATCAACTTTCTTACCATACCAAGCCTCCTCAGGTATGCCTCCATCCAAGGCACTTGAGGGTCCTTTGTTTATCAAGTACACAACTGTGCTCACCGCTTCTGCCCAAAAAGAAAGAGGTAGTCCTGCATGTAACCTCATGCTCCTAGCACATTCCATTATTGTTCTGTTCATCCTTTCTGATACCCCATTCTCTGCTGGAGTTCCTGGAACCATCTTTTGCCTACGGATTCCATTCTTAGAACAGTAATCATCAAATTCATTGCTGCAATACTCCCCTCCATTATCTGACCTGAGACATTTTAGCTTAAGACCTGTTTCATTCTCTACCAAGGCTTTCCATTTAACAAAAGTGTCAAATACATCAGATTTGTTTCTAATACAATAAACCCAAACTTTCCTTGTTGCATCATCAATAAAAGTAACATAATAACTTGAACCCCCAAGAGATGATACCTGAGCCGGCCCCCACACATCAGAATGCACCAACTCTAACTTACTCTCTTTCTTTGTAGGTCCAACCTTGAGAAACCTTACTCGCTTATGTTTCCCATATATGCAGTTCTCACAGAAATCCAAACATGTTTCTGTATATCTAGGAAAATTCTTCTTTATGATGTTCATGCCCTTATGGCTCATATGACGAGCCTATAGTGCCATAATGTTGTATCTGCATCTGAAGCCACAAGATTACAATCATTAGTACTATCAGTGGTTAAATACAAGGTTCCAACCTTCTTACCTCTTGCCACCACAAGAGCACCCTTGGTAACCTTCCAAGAGTCCACTGTAAATATCACAGTACAACCATCACTTCCCAAATGTCCCTGCCGATATCAAATTTTATCTTAATGTAGGCACATGTCTGACATCCTTCAATAGCCAAGTATTCTCATTCTACATCTTAACCTAAACAAAACCTTTTCCAACTATGCTGCAAGGCTCATCATCACCAAGAAAAACATGCCCAAAATCTCCTTGAACATAATCAACAAAATAATGCCTATGTGGAGAAGCATGGAAAGAAGCCCCTGAATCTAAAACCCAAGATTCAATAATATTGTGCAAAGAAAGAATCAAAGCATCCTGACATACATTACCCGTTGCCACATTTCCTCCTTGTTTTCCTTCCTGTTGTTTCTTCTTATCCCGAAGCTCCCAACAATCCTTCTTTGCATGCCCAAAGCTTTCCACAATTCCAAACATACAATCTTGTTCTTGGATTTTGACCTTGCCCGATCTTTTGATTTTCCATGGTTTCCTCTATTCTTCTATCTCCCTCTAGTTTCCACTTTGTTAAAGCATTCCTGAAGTAGAAGATTCCCTGCAGATTTTTCTTCACATTTCCGCTTAGAATCACCCCTACAACATCCTCAAACTTCAACTTCGAGTTATTTGGAACCGAGTTACTTACCGTCATTACACAGCTATTCCAACTTTCAGGTAAAGAGCACAAAATTAATAAATCCCTAACTTCTTCATCAAATTCTATTGTAACCGAAGCTAGCATATTCACAACCGTATTAAAGTCATTTAAATGATCTGCTACTGAACTATTCTCAGACATCTTCATATTAAACAACTTTTTTATTAAAAATATCTTATTAGAGGCAGAGGGTTTTTCATACAACTTCCCTAATGCATCCATTAGATCTTTTGTAGTCTTTTCCTTTGAAACATTAAATAATACCGAAGATGCAAGACACAAGCCTAGATCATTCCAAGTTCCTTTTGATCCAACAAATCCCATTCCACATCTGTCATACTCGAGGGTTTGTTCACCTTCTCAGACAACGGAGTATAAAGATCCTTCTGATAAAGGTAATCTTCCATCTGCATCTTCCAAAGACTAAAATTCTACCCATTGAATTTATCAACCCTAGATCTTCCATCATCTGCCATAGCTCCCACTCAAGCTAAAAAAATTTCCCTGTGATTCAACACTTAAACAAACTAAACTAGGCTCTGATACCAATTGTTAGGAAATAATAGATAAAATATGTGGAATAATCCCTCACAGAATCACAATAGTAGAAAACTAATATGCAAAAATTATTACAGATCTCAAATAAAATTGTAGAATAAAATAACACAACACAAAGAGACAATATTTAACGTGGTTCACCCAATTTGGGCTACATCCACCAAGAATCACTTGCTTAAATTTTATTACAAGCCACCACTCTCTCAATACAATACCCAGATCCGTTTGGAGCTATGCTCAACAAACTCTATAGAATTCACAGCCGAATTCAAAACACATCTGCAATACATTTACTTGTACATCTATCATATGCATAAGACCATATAAATAGACAACTACTTAAGTAGTTTTACAAAACCATGGGTATCAAAACCATGGGAAAAACCCATCCCATAAACCTATGGGTCAAAAATCTCCCATATGAGAAGAGCACGTTTCCCGATATGTCGGGTGCATTTTTGAGGCCAAAAAAATTTATGCCTAAAAATAAATTTTCGGGGCCCGTGCCCCCGAACCCCGGCGAGGATACATGAAAAGTGTACAGTACTCTTAGTGTACAGTCTTCAACACTTTCACACATGAAAGAAGGCTCCACTTGACCTAACATTTTTTTCTTGGTGATGATGAGCCTCATGCAACATAGTTGGATAAGGTTCTATTTAGGTTAAGATGCAAATGGAAATACTTGCCTATTGAAGGATGTTAGACATGTGTTTATATTAAGACAAATTTTGATATCGGTGGGGCAAAGTTGGGAAGTGATGGTTGTATTGTGATATTTACAACAAAATCTTGGAAGGTTACCAAGGGTGCTCTTGTGGTGGCAAGAGGTAAGAAGGTTGTAACCTTGTATTTAACCACTTATAGCACTAATGCTTATAATATTGTGGCTTCAGAAGTAGATACAACATTGTGGCACTATAGCCTTAGTCATATGAGCCATAAGGGCATGGATATCATAAATAAGGATTTCCCTGATTATACGTAAACAAGTTTAGAGTTTTGTGAGGACTGCATATATGGGAAACAAAAGTGAGTAAGGTTTCTCAAGGTTGGACCTACAACGAAAGAGAGCAAGTTCGAGTTAGTGCATTCCGATGTATGGGGGCCGAATTAGGTATCATCTCTCGGGGGTTCAAGTTATTATCTCACTTTTATATGATGATGCAACAAGGAAAGTTTGGGTTTATTGTATTAAAAAAATCTGATGTATTTGACACTTTTGTTAAATGGAAAGCCTTGGTAGAGAATGAAACATGTCTTAAGCTAAAATGTCTCAGGTTAGATAATGGAGGGGAGTATTGCAACAATGAATTTGATTATTATTATTCTAAGAATGGAATCCATAGGAAAAAGACAATTCTAGGAACTCCGCAATAGAATGGGGTGTTAGAAAGGATGAACAAAACAATAATGGAATGTTCTAGGAGCATGAGGTTACATGCAGGACTACCTCTTTCTTTTTGGGCAGAAGCGGTGAGCACAACTATGTACTTGATAAACAGAGGACCCTCAAGTGCCTTGGATGGAGGCATACCTGAGGAGGCTTGGTATGGTAAGAAAGTTGATTATTCATTTCTTAGTCTTTGGATGTGAGGTGTTTGTCCATATAGACAAGGATGATAAGACCAAGCTAGAGGTTAAATCAGAAAAATGTACTTTCATTGGTTATGGTGGTGATGAATTTGGATATAAATGTTGGAGTATTAAGGACAAGAAAATCATTCGATCTAAGGATGTGGTCTTTAATGAGAAATTCATGTATAAGCAATAGTTACAGGAAAATAGGGAAGAATCCAAGAAAGAATATGCATTGGTAGAGGATCTTCCAGATGGAAAAGTGACACATGAATCAATTTAGGAACCTCCTCAACAAGAACCCCAAACTCCTATATTGAGGAGGTCTTCTAGGGTAAGAAGAGAACCTGAATGTTTTTCTCCTTCTCTTTATTATTTATTACTCACTGATAGTGAAGAGCTAGAGATATTTGATGAAGCAATGCAGTAGATGCCAGGAAGAAGTGGGAGCAAGCCATGGATGAGGAGCATCAGGCTCTCATGGAGAACCAGACATGGGATTTGGTGAAGCTACCTAAAGGAAAAAGAGCATTACAAAACAAGTGGGTGTTCAGATTCAAAGAGGAAGAAAGAGGAAAGAAAATATACAAGGCTTGGTTGTTGGTCAAGGGGTTTGCATAGAAAAAGGGTATAGATTTTGATGAGATTTTTTCTCCTGTAGTAAAAATGACTTCTATTAGAACTGTTCTAGGAATAGTTGCAGAAGAAGACTTGCACTTAGAACATCTTGATGTAAAGACTGCATTTCTCCATGGTGATTTAGAGGAGGAACTATATATGCAGCAACCAGAGGGCTATGAGGTCAAAGGTAAAGAGGATATGGTGTGCAAACTAAAGAAGAGCTTGTATGGCTTGAAGCAAGTTCCATGTCAATGGTATAAGAAATTTGATAGCTTCATTATGGAACAAGGTTATATTAGATGTCATTCTGACCATTGCATGTAAACAAAGAAATTTGAGGATGACAGTTATATTATCCTTTGTCTGTATGTGGATAACATGTTGGTTGCAGGTAAAAACATGCAGGAAATAAAAGTACTCAAGAAGTAGCTAAGTGAATCCTTTGCTATAAAGGATTATGGGGCAGCCAAAAAAATCCTTGGTATGAGGATATCTCAGGATAGGAAGGAATGAAATCTAACTTTATCTCAAAAGATTACATTAAGATGGTCTTGGAGAGGTTTAACATGTAGGATGCTAGACCGGTTAGGACTCCTTTGATGTGCCATTTCAAGTTATCAAAGGAACAATGTACCTCATGAAAATGCACAAGTTTGCACAGTGAGAAACACCGAATATATTATTCACATCATATCTTACATTCAGATACATTTACATATATATAGGACATATAATTCCTATATTTTAGGAGGTATCCTTAACTACTTCTCCCACGAATATCTCCCACACTCTATATACGTGAGTGGTTAAAACTCACCAACAAATAATTGTTATATGTTGTTTTATATAACAACCATATAACATAATATACTAACAATACTATTTCACTCACACACTATATGTATATTATTATTATTGAGTTATAAACTCATATAATAATAATATATTACAAATATTATTCAATCCATACAAATGGGAGCACTAACAAAGTATATTTCCCAACAAAGTCCCAAGATAGAGCAAGAGAGAAACCAGATGTCTAAGATACATTACCCATCATTGGTTGGGCAGTTTGATGTATTCCATGGTGTGCACTAGGCCTAATATTGCCCATGCGGTGGGAGCGGTGAGTAAATTTATGAGTGATACGGTAGTAGAGATAACTCGATAGGCAAGTAAAGTGGATCCTTCGGTATTTGAGAGGGACCATGGGGATAGTTTTGTGCTACATGGATCGAGACACAACTTTATGTGGTTATGTAGATTTAGATATAGTTAGAGATGTAGATAGCATGAGGAGCACGACAAAGTTATGTTTACACCGTAGGTGGGACAACGGAGCTGGATTTCACAACTCACAGGTGGTGGCTTTGTCAACCACAAATTTGAGTATATTGTTGCCATAGAGGCAAGTGAATAAATGATTTGGCTACATCAATTCCTTGAGGAGTTGGGGAATAAGCAGGAGGAAGGAAAACTACATAGTGATAGTCGAGTGTTATGCACCTAGCTAATAACTCTTCTTTCCAATCTAGGATGAAGCATATACGGTTAAGGTACCATTTCATTAGGGTAACTTTGGATGAAGAGAAGTTCAAGATGGAGAAGATTCATACCAGATTAGAATCCTATGACATGATTACCAAGGTTGTCACAAGGGAAAAACTGAAGTTTTTTTCATCTTTGGTTGGTCTTCATGGAAACTAGTGAAGGGGTGAGAAGCTTTCTTAGAGGAAAACTAGTCTCCAAGTGGGAGATTGTTAGGTTGTGGAGCATGTTTTCATGTGAGAAAGTGTTGAAGACTATACACTAAGAGTACAATACACTTTCCACGGATTGTCTAATTGGGATTCAAGGCTTGCAGGCCCCAGTGGGGAGTGCGGGGCGATAGCCCCTAGTAGAAAGGATTGAAGTGCGGCCCCGAAAAAAATAATTGGCCTTAAAACGTGTCCGATATACCGAGAAACGTGTTTTTCTCATATGGGCGGGATTTTTACCCATAGGTTTATGGGATGGTTTTGGCCCACGGTTTTGTAAAACTACTTAAGTAGTTGTCTATTTATATGGTTTTGTGCATATGGTAGGTAATATAAAAACATTGCAGATGTGTTTTGAATTCAGGTGTGAATTCTCTAGAATTTGATGAGCATAGCTCCAAACAGATCTGGGTATTGTATTGAGAGATCGGTGGCTTGTAATAAAATCTGAGCAAGTGATTCTTGGTGGAAGTAGCCCAAATTGGGTGAACAACATTAAATGCTTTCTCTTTGTGTTGTGTTATTTTATTACGTAATTTTATTTGAGATCCTGTAATATTTTCTAGATATTCGTTTTCTCATTGCGATTCAGTGAGGGATTATTCCACATATTTTATCCCTTATATCCTAACAAGGATAAGTAGACCTCTATAGATATTTTCACCTTCCTTTTATTTTTTATTATTGGTGATAGTGGTGAACCAAAAATATTTTAAGAAGAAATGTAGGTAAATACCCATGAGCAGTTGGAGCATGGCATGGATGAGGAGATGGAATCCTTGGAACAAAATCAAACACGGGATTTTTTCAAGTTGTGGTGGTAAGAAAACTCTATAGAACAAATGGGTTTACGAGAATCAAGGAAGAAGAGAGTGTACTGAAAAGTTACAAGGTGAGACTTGTGGTAAAGGGATTTCCACATAAATAAGGTATTGAATTTTATGAGATTTTTTCTCCAATAGTTGAGATGTCTTCTATTTGTACTATTCTAGGTTTTGTTGCAACAAAAGATTTACATTTAGAACAACTTTATCTTAAGATGGATTTTCTTCATGGTGATTTGGAGGAAGAGCTTTATATGCAACAACCACTTGGTTATGAAGTCAAGGGTAAGGAGAAACTTTTATGTAGATTACAAAAAGAGCCTATATGGGCTCAAACAATCTCAAGGCAATGGTATTTTAGATTTGTGAGCTTTTAGGCATGAACATGGTTATATGAGATGTGAATCGACCATTTGTTTATTTTAAGAAACTTGAAAATGAGAGCTATGCTATTTTATTCTTGTATGTGGATGATATGCTTGATTATAGGATCTAGTATGCGGGACATTGGTAAACTCAAAGAAAGGTTATATTACACATTTCCAATGAAAGATTTGGGAGATGGAAAGAAAATCCTTGGCATGAAAATTCACCAAGATAGGAAAAATAAGAAATTGTATTTGTCTCGGGAGGCTTATATCAATAAGGCGTTAGAAAGGTGTAATATACACGATTCAAAACCTGTTAGTACACCTATGGATGGACACTTCAAATTGAGAAAATATCGGTGTCCTTCATCACACGAGGAGGTTGAGTACATGACACTTGTTCCCTATGCTTCAGCAGTAGGAAGTCTTATGTATGCTAGGGTTTATACTAGACCAAACATTACACATTCAGTGGGAGTTGTGAGCTGGTTTATGGATAATTTAGGTAAAGAACATTGGAAATTAGTCAGAGGATTCTCACGTACTTGAGAGGGACATACGCATGGAGTTATGCTATGGAGGCTTAGATACTTCTTTACGTGACTATGTTGATTTAGATATGGACGGATATTTGGATGGCATGAGGAGCACCACTGGATATGTTTTACAATAGGTGGAATGACAATTAGCTAGATTTCGAGATTACAAAAGGTTGTGGCTTTGTCTACTATAGAGGTAGAGTATGTTGCATTTATAGAAGCTAGCAAGAAAATGATATGGATGAGAGGGTTCATGAAAGAGTTGAGTAAGGAGCAAGAAGGTTGCATATTATACAGCGATAGTCGGAGCATGATTCATCGGAAAGGAACTCAACATTTCATTTAAGAACACAACACATTCACTTGAGGTATCACTTCATATGATAGGTGTTGGAGGATGGGCAAATGAAGTTAGAGAAAATCCATACGAGATGAAAACCCTGCAGATATGCTAACGAATCGATTGGTAAGGGAAAATTTAGAGCTTCACTCCACTTCTGTTGGTCTTCGAGTTTGAGACTTGAAGAGGAAGAAATGGGCCAAGGAAAAGGAACCAAGGATGGTGATGCATAATACAGTGTAGTAATTGATTTCCAAGTGGGAGATTGTTGAGTATGGAGCTTAATTGCTTCATAAGAAACTTGTTTTTTCATATTTTGGTTTTTTACAGTGGACCGGCATCGATCATGGGTTTAGCAACATTTGTTAGGGTATAAATGGCATCGGTCGGGACATGAGCGGCATCGATCGGGAAGGTACGGGCATCGGTCACCTTTGTGATGGTGATTTTGGTCTTTAATAAGAAATAGACTAAATCTCTTTCTTTAAAGATGATTTATTTCTCGAAAAAAATAATTAGTTGCCCATAATAGATATATCTTCATGTATACATTATGACGAGGCTAAGAGAGAAGAAATAACAATTTTTACATGTAATTTTTCTTGGTGAGAAAGAAAGAGTAGTTGAGGGAGGGAAAAACATTGAACATCTTGTGAAGTGTTGGAAGATAACAAGTCTTCATTGTATTTCCTCTGTAAAGCACTGAATAATATTTTTTTCATTTCTTGGTGGACATATCCCACATTGGGTGAACCACGTTAAATCTCGTGTTATCTTTCTCTTATTTATTTCATCTTCTAGTTTATTTCCACATTCACTACTTGTATGATTTATCTGATTATAGATCTATGCAACATTGTTATATGGTTTAACCCCAACATGTTATTATAAGGAAATAAAAGAGTCACTTTCTCATTTTTATTGTAAGAATTAGTGTGTTGAATGTTGAAGTTATTGAAATGAAACTCTCTCAAATCTAGACTTGTATTAAAAATTTGTATTGTTGTTTCCTTTTTGCATTATTGGTAAACTTGATTTGAAAAGAGAAGGAAGATTTCTTATTGTTGGATTTTCATTTTTACTCTTCCTTGTAAAATTATCCAATTAGTAAACTCTTAGCAAGTTGTTGTCACATTTAGAAAGAATTTACATAATGCAAACACTATAAATCTTTTGGTTAAGAGAGATAATAACTCCTACTTCAAATTGTAAAATTTTCTCCAAACCTTCATTCTATCAACCATTTATATTTCTCTATATACCTATATTAAACTAAATTTGAAATTGATGGATTATTTAGGACAAACAAAAAAACATACAATTATATATATATATATATATATATATATAAACTTTAATATTAAAAATACCTATACATAGCTGAACGGCTTATTTAAAAATAAATTTTGTATTAAACAAAAAAATAAATGAAACAAATTTTATTTCTTTTCAATGGGTCGCTGTGTATTTGGGCCGAATGGCCAAACAATAATAAAAAAGGTATTGATTAGGGGTTGGACTGTGAATCAACCCCTATTTGTTTTTTCTATTGGTGGGTTTGAAGGAGGGCACCTGCCCCAACCCCAACCCATATACAATGGGGTGGGGTGGCGATGGTGCTCCCCTAATACATTCTAATAACCATGTACCAAACTATAGCCATAGCTATATTTACTCAGGCCACAATACGAAAAATGGTCGCGGCCACTCATTTCATAGGCGCTATGAAAAATTTATCACAGGCGAGACTATTACTAGTAATATAAAGTAATATTAAATGTCATATATATATTATTATATAGATATATAATAACATATGTATATATTATTATATATATCTAATAACATATATATAATGTTAAATCATTTTTGTTAATGGAATAATATATGTGTCTGTGTATGTGGCTTTTTTTTTGAACCAAAGGGAATATACACATTTTATATTCATCCAAACATGCAAGAGGATTTCAATAGAAATAAGAATAAACTAAAATAAATGGGGAAAATAATGTGATAACTCGATAGGGTAAATATATTACAAATGGAAAATAACAAATCAAATACAAGAAAACCCTAGGAGAGGGATGCAAAACAACTCTCCAAATGTGTGTATCCATCCAAGAACAATGAGCAACCTTCCATGGCCTCCATGCTCCCAAAACCTACAAAACAAAAATGAGATAAAATTAGGGCAAAAATGGAATAAGAAAGAAGTCTTAAGGATTTTAGGGTATTTTAATCCAAGGGCCCAAAATGACTTAATCTAATGGATGAGATTACACCCTACAACTTTAAGTGATGGGGATTTTTGTGGGAATGAAATTAATTAAAATGGTATGGGTAAATTGGTTGAATGGGGCCACTTAGTGGTTAGGTCAAGTTGTGACCTTAGGTGGTAAGGATTAATTTAACAATTAGTGCATGGTATTTTGATAAGGAATAAATAGGGTTTTTAAACGATAATTTTTTAGGAAATAAATTAATAATATTTAATTATTAATTTGAATTTCATTTCAATATGAAGGTGTAGAATATTTCACGAGAATTTAACCAAGCATAAGTAATGGTGATAACCCTTTTTAAAACAAAAAAATCTTAACGTAATTTTCCCCAAATAAGTTATTAAACCTGGTGTAGTTTTGAACGTCGGAATTATGGGTGTTAGACATAAATTATAATAATATCTAATGAATTACAACCATGTTGTTTTTTCATCTGAATTACATCATGTAAAACCACGAGAGCATGAAATCGGTGATAAATCGTTTGTCACGACATCCACCTAAATCTAGCATAATTGACTTTTTTAGTTTTCCATTTGCATCATCATAATAATTGCAAACGAAAAGAGAGGGTTAGAAACATATATTCATTTCATTTCATTTTACTTCCTTTCTTAATGAGAGAGAGAGAGATGTAGGGAAGAGAGAGAAATACTATTTTTCCAAAAGTCCAATTTCACACAAGTCACAAGATAGAGTTCCAAACAATTATTTACAAGTGTTAATGAGTTTCCACGATGGTTTTCTAAATTGATTGGGGTCCAAAATTTTCCTTTTTACATTTTCCGTCGCCTATAAGAATGCCCAATCTTGGCTCGAGAGGCTAAGAAAACACATTCAAAATCTACCTTATATTAGGTGATGCACCACGAGATAAATTTTTGTGTCCTCCTATATACCAGGAATTCACAAGAACTAACGGAATTAGAAATAGGAAAATGGTTTTAACTAGTGGATAGGTTTCTTGAGCCACTTTGGTCATAATCAGTCTAATTTCAACAACCAAACATATTTAGCTCGAGGGATAAGAAAACCTCAAACAAAACTTCCCTTCAATAGATGAGCATGCAACCGAAAATTTCCTACACCCTCTCCTTTATATGGAGAATTCACTAGAGTCGATGGAACTGAGCACTCTTAAATGGGTCAGTAAACAACGAGGAGTTTTCAAGAACCACCGATTGTAGTTGATCAAGTTTGATTTAGTCAAACAGTGACCCGAGGCCTACAAAATGTCTTTTCTAAACTTTCAAGAAGAGTGTTTTTCCTAAAATTTAAGGTTTCAAACAATTTTCTAGTAAAATACTAGAGGTTTGTGAAGGCGGAAATGCATTTCGTTGCTCGGTGGTTCGAACGGTGGTTTGAAATGAAAGCAAACTTTTTGTTTTAGAATCTTCCTAAAAGTGCAAAACGGAGTAAATGTGAGGCCTCTAGAGGAGCAAAAAGAGAGCGCAAATGATTAAATGATGTGAAGATATTTCTTGAACCAACTCTCAACATAAAAATAACACATACGATGTTTGACATATCTTTTATGGGGATCAAAGTGTTGTTTTGTAAGTCTCCAAAAAATGCATTATCTAACTTTGTAAGGTAGACGGAAAAGGTTGTTTTAGTTGACGACTCTTCTAGTACTCACCAATGCCAATGGACACAAACACCTAAGTTTTACACCATGGGTCTAGCAATGTATAAGGTTGAGGTCACCACATGATTCATAGATAAATTGTAACTCTGTAGCATAAATCATGAGGTGGATTTTTGTTTTAAACTATCTAGTTGGTTAGATACCCAAATGTATAATTATCCATTGGTTTACTATTTCTATAATATTGCAAATGAAGAACCAAATTACGAAAATTATAAAAGACAAAGGTAATGTGACCATGCCTATAAAATATTAGCATCCGTAGTGCATGAGGTTCTCTAAGCAGGTTCACCCGCATTCAAAAAGGATTCATCCTCTTCTAGGAATTTCATCGGATGATTTGCAAGCACCGAAATACCCATCCAATTTCCTTTCTTAAAACGCTCTCTAAAGATTATTCAAACGAACTATTTGTGTACATCCCAAAATGAAGCATTCCATGAGGCTACATTTTTCTAAAGCATTTCTTGAATACTTCACATGCCTTAAGTAAGCCACAACATTTTACACTTCGATAAAATCCTTTTTCAATATTTGTTGTGCAGAGCTAACTTCTTTAAGTGGCATTTTTTAAAGAAAAGGGTATTTTTAGTTGTCCATGTGAAAAAAGTGTGTGTAACATGTTTTACAAAGTGGTCCCGTGGCTTGTCAAAAATGCCCTCCAACCAAGCACTCCTCCACTCATCCTCGCAAACATAAATCTTAATTTACACCATTCTTGGCACCTCTGTCACACATAAAGCATAGATCTACAAGGTGTTTGAGAAAAAATGGGAAAAGAAGAGGCTAAATACTAGCCACAATACTTGAAAATCTTTGGTGCTCCACCAGATTATTTTGCAGTGAAATTTTCAAAGACTTGACATTGATTTCTTTCTTGAATCCCACAATGCCAAAGATGTAACTATCTAATAATTTTTCACATGTGAAGCTTTCCACTGGACTCAAAGGTTCATCATGCTTAGACATATTAACCATATAGTTTACATCATCTATTTTCTTCACTGCAATCTCTCTCAGTTGTATCTTGGCCTTCTCAAGATCATCTCCATGACTATGAGTATTCTCCTTACAGAGATGTTGGTCTTCTATAAATAATGCTTCTCTCCCTTGGGATCTTGAAATTTGCTAAGCCTTCTCAACAAACACATTTTGTGCATATCCTGCAATCAAATCATTCCATGAATGCACATTTCTTCAGGCATTTTGTTACACATTTCACATGCCTTTCCTTTCTTCCATTTTTCATACGTGTATACCTAGTATATTGGGACTACAATATCGACATTATTCCTCTATCCTTTATACTTTCATTGATATTCATACCTTGTTCCTAAGATCCCATTTTGACATAGGCTGGGAGGATTCTAGTTAAGGTTAACTACTTGGGTTGTATTTAGAGGAAGGTGGATCTTGTTTGGGAGGATTTCCATGCTATTATCAAAAGATTCCATATAGTGCTTTGATAGGAGGAGCGAGAAAGGATAGACAGAGGGCTTCACATAGATGAAGAGTGAAAGAGACAAATCCGGAAAAACATAAGTGGGATAGTAGGAAGGAAAATTTGAAGTCTCTACTCGCTTTGACGCCTCCTTGAGGTCACAAAATCCATGCTAAAAATTTTTTGGGTGAGGAAAATGTCCAAGCCTCCATCCATTATGTAAATGCTGCAACTATCTAATGACATTGCTAAATTTATAAGGTGAATATGGGTTTTGCGTGGTCAAAGGTTGTGGATCTTAAATAAAGTTTTGTATTAATGACAAGGAATTTGTGTGGTATAAAAAGTTTCAACTTATTCATTCCCACACACATACATACATGCATGCATGCATGCATGCATGCATACATACATACATACATACATACATATACATATACATACACACACACACACATTTGTTCTAAATTTGGTGTTAGTGGTGTGATTTTTAGATTTATGTTGGTCATTGATCTTTATTTGAACTTCCCTAACTGCCTTTTTTAGTTTTCCTTGATTTGATCCTTTCTACAAAATAATTGTACACTCATGGATAATCTCATGAGCATATGTACTCTCGTAGTAGATGTTTTATATATTAATTTACCTAAATACCCTTATTACGTATTCCAACATTTTTTATCTTTTCACTATTGGAGGTTGGTTTCATAAACAAGAAGTTTTTAATTTAATTTCATTTTTTTGATAAATAAATAGAGTTCATTATAAGATCCCCAATCTCTATATCTATTAGTCACCTACCCCCTCCCTATCTATATTATGGATGGGTGGGGTTATATCTACTAGGGGATAGGGGTATTATAGGTATCCTTTCTCCTATAGGAGGATTATAGAGAGGGTAGGCGAAATTATTTCCCCACATACAAGCCTTGAAAATAAGGAAGAAGAATAATAGAGATCTTGGAGGGAGGGCTTGGGAGGAAAAATTAGCGAGAAAATAAACAAATTCTAGGATATTAATCATATAAATCTTAGTTTGGGAAACGATATTGTTCCCTTTTAAATTTGATTTATCTTAAATACACACATTCAAGTAAAACCATCATCTATACATCTTGAACAAAATGATAGAGCCAAAAATATATTAAACATTTAAAGATGAATTATTGAACACTTGAAATAATTCTAAAGAAGATCGAACATTCATTAATGCATTTTTTTGAAACATGTATCATTTTGTTACAAAACACAAGACAATTGTTTCCATATTTTTGGAACCATTCAATGTTTTTATTTTAATTTTTGTTACTATTTATAGGCATTTATTACAAAGCAAAAATATAATTTTTCGTTTCCTTACATTTTTTGAGATAATTTCAATTTTCATGTGATCGTAGAAAAATCATAGAAATATAAGTAAGTATTTAGTATACCGTAATTGAGATAATACAATCATTGAATTTATTTTTGCATGTTTTTCTTATCGATATTATACATAATATGTAATGAAATTACTAGTATAATTCAGATTATGAGCAGCAATATAACACCAAATAACACAATATTTCAGAATAATGATCTCAATATGCAATTGTAATAGCTTCGCCACTTCGAGGGGGAAACCTCCAAACCATATAATAAGACTCAAATGCTCAAATGATAATGAACTACTACCTACAATCCTCTATATATACTATTCATATGTTATGGCCATCACCCAAGCCGACCTATTAAGCATGAGAAAGTATAAATGATATAATAAAATGATATGGTAAGCCACAAGTCAGCTACTCATATCCTAATACAAGCAATAGGTTAAGGGCGTAGCATGCCCTTCCCCTTCAAACCAATGTTGTCCTCAACGTTGAATAATCTGGATGTTGCTGCAAAAAACCTTCATCCTCCCAGGTGGCATCTTCTATGCTCAGATTCTTCCACTTGATCAGATATTCCTTAATGTCTCTGGTTCTCAGCCTCTTAGTACGTGTTTGCAGAATCTTCTCTGGCTCCAAAATGATTCTTCCTTCCTCGTCAAGTTCTGGTAACTCTACATCGGGCTTCAAATTTTGTCCAATAACCTTCTTCGGGCATGAAACATGGAATATTGGGTATATGTGTGAAGATGGAGGCAACTCTAGTTTATAAGCAACACCGCCAATTTTTTCGTAGAACCGATAAGGGTCATAGTATTTAGGAGCAAGTTTTTTGTCCTTTTTCTATTGCTTTAGAGACATCCGTTTGTAAAATTTGAGACGTACAAAAACCCAATCACCAATTTCAAAATGTCTTTCACTACGATGTTGATCTACTTGTTATTTCATCTTGTTTTGTGCTAATGCTAAATTCTCCTTCAAACTAGCCAAAACCTATTGTTGATGTTGAATGTGTTCCTCAACATCTCTGACCTTAGTTTGCACCCTCAAAGAGGAAGTGATAGAAGGTGGATGGTAACCATATAATGCTAAAAATGGGGTCATTTGAGAAGAGGTATGAAAAGATGTGTTATACCACCATTCTACAAGTGGTAGCCATTTAATCCATCTTTCCTGCTTATCTGATACAAAACAACGTAGATACCCCTCTAAGCATTTGTTGACCACTGTTTTCCCATCAGTTTGAGGATGATAAGATGAACTGTGAGCTAGCTGAGTACCCAAACATGAAAATAATTCTGTCCAAAAATTACTTGTGAAAATAGGATCATGATCACTTACAATTATTTTTGGGGTTCCATGTAGCCTTTGAACTGTCTCCAAAAAAATATTTGTGGATGTATTAGCTAGTTTGCAAATGCATGTGATAGGGCACAAAAATGCGCATATTTTGTGAGCCTATCCATAATCATGAAAATAACATTCTTACCCTCTCGAACAAGGCAATCCGGTGATGAAATCCATGAAGACCTCCTCCCATCTCTCGGCTAGGAATGGTAAGGGTTGCAACATACCCGGTGTCTTAATTGTTTCCCCTTTATTATTTTGGCACACTAAACACTCTAATATAAAATTTTGTACATCCCCCACGAGTCCTTTCCAAAAGAATTATCTTTTTATTCTATGATATGTCTTCAAAAACCCCAGTGTGCTCCAACAAAGCGAGGCATGTAGCTCTGCAAGAATCTTATGCTTCAACTCAAAATCTTTACTCAAGTATAACCTATCCTTGTACCATAGGGCATTACCTTTCCACTCAAATTTGTTAGATATCATAGATCCTTGCTTGATATTTTGTATTAGAGATTGTGTATCCTTGTCCTGATCCCATTCCAATCTTTCTTCATCCACCCAATCATCCGTCAACATGGACATTCCACATAGTAAGGCATCTGTGGATGTATCCCTTCTGGACAATGCATCAACTACTACATTTTCTTTACCCTTTTTGTATATGATTTAAAAATCATAACCCAACATTTTTGTTACCCACTTTTGTTGTTCCTCAGATGATAACCTTTGCTCCAAAAAGTATTTGAGACTATCATGATCAGTTTTTACCTTGAAGTGTCTACCCATGAGATAGGGCCTCCATTGCTTGACTGCATGAAGAATAGCCATCATTTCTTTCTCATAGACCGGTTTGAGTAGATCTTTTCCTTTTAATTCATGACTCTCAAATGAAATTGGTCTTCCTACATGCATTATAACTACTCCCAATCCTGATCTGAAGCGTCACATTCAACAATGAAGGTTTTTGAGAAGTTGGGAGTAGCCAAAACTGGGGTGTTGCACAAGGCTTCCTTCAGCTGCTCAAAGGATTTAGTGGCTAATTTTGTCCAATGGAAGGCATCCTTCTTTAGCAATGTAGTGAGTGGGGTTGCTATTCTACCATATCCCCACAAAAATCTTCTGTAGTACCCTGTTAGTCCTAGGAACCCACGAAGATTTTTGAGAGTTTTGGGTCTTGGCCATTCCACCATAGCTTTGATCTTCTGAGGATCAACTTTGACACCTTCATGGGATACAATGTGACCCAAGTACTCTACCTCTTGTAAACCAAAAGAACATTTATATGGCTTTATATAGAGAGTATGTTTCTCCAAAACTTCCAACACTTTATTTACATGTTGTAAGTGTTCTTCCCATGTCTTACTGTAAATCAATATGTCATCAAAGAAAACTAATACAAATTTCCTTTAAAATGGCTTGAAAACAGTGTTCATCAAGATTTGAAAGGTTGAAGGTGCATTTGTAAGACCAAAAGGCATTACCAAAAACTCATAATGGCCCTCATGAGTCCTGAAAGCCATTTTATGAACATCTTCCTCTTTTATTCTAATTTGATGGTACCCCGAATGAAGATCTAATTTTGTGAAATAAATAGCACCATGCAATTCATCAAGTAAATCATCAATTAATGGAATATGAAACTTATCTTTGATGGTATACTTGTTGATTTCTCGATAATCTGGACACATCCTCCATGTTTCATCCTTCTTACGTACCATGACCACCGGGAAGAATAGCACTCTGCTAGGCACGATAATGCCCGCCTTCAACATTTCTCGAACCATTTTCTTGATCTCACTTTTCTAGGAATATGGGTATCTGTATGGTTTGATGTTAGGTGTTTGGCTCCCTGGAATCAATTGAATGGTGTGATCATGATCCCTAACTGGTGGTAGTCCCTTTGGAATTACATCAAAAATAGATGAGTGAGCATCAACAATATTTTGAAGATCGGGTGGCATTGAAGACTCTGTATTTTGTACTTCTATGGAAAATAACTTTGCTATAAATCCATCTACTCCTTTTCTAAGAACCTTCTGCATCTGATGAGAGCTAATAATTTGTGGAGACTTAGCTACCATCCCATTCAATTGTATTTTCCTTCCATCTGAATGAAATCACATGAACAATTCTTGGAAATTCATCTCTATAGTACCTAAGGTTGTGAGCCATTGGACACCCAAAACAATATCTGCCCCTCCCATAGAAATAGCAAACATAGGTGAGTCTAACATGTAGTCTCCCATGGAAAGCTTGATACTATGGCACTTTCTTGTGCACTTGATTGTCCCACCATCCACAATCATAACTTGCATTTTTAGAGTTGGGTAAATAAAACAATTGAGGCGGGCAGCTAACTTACTATTTATGAAGTTATGAGTACTCCCGATTCAATCAACATCGTCACCTTCTATTTTTGAGATAGCCAATAACCTTGAGTGTTTGGAGTAGTAATAATGCACGATAATGCATGGCAAGAAAATGTAGGTTGGTGATCCTCTACTTCCTCTTCTACTGGTTCCTCACCTCTCCTATAATTTCAGCATCCTCATCATCCTCATTACCTCCATCAATATAGAACAACTTCTTCTCAGCACATTTGTGTCCCGGTCCATATTTTCTATCACAGTTAAAGCATAATCCTTTTTCTCTCTTTTCTTCCATTTGGTGAGGAGTCAGTCTAATTGGCCTAGAAAATGAAGGGGAAGAGATACTACGGTCTTTGGTGTTAATGAAAGGTGGCCTCCTACTACAAAGAAATTTTTCCTCTGCTCGACATGCCATGATAATAGAATCAGAAAGCTTGAGTGGATTAAACATATGTACCTCATGCTCGATGTGGTCCTTAAGACCCCCAAGAAATAGGTCATTCAAATTCTCTTCTGGTATATTCTCCACCCTTAAGGATAGGTTTTGGAATTGATGCACATAATCTTTGACTGATCCTATTTGTCATAACTTTTCTAATTGACTAAAGTAGTTCTCTGAAACACTGGAACTATAGTGCAATTGCAACTCCTCGGTAAAAATTGTCCAAGTGACATCGAGACCATTCTTCTGCCTCTGAGCACATAACCATCGATATCAAACGAATTGGTTTGGTTCAAGATACTGAGGATGCCAATGTCACCTTTTGTCTTGATGGTGTTTGATGTAGCTCAAAGAAGTTCTCCATTTGATTTATCCAATTTAGGGGATCTTTACCATCAAATTTGTGCATATCCACTTTCGGCATCATGTTCGTGGTTGTGAATAAGTTGGATTCTGATTGGGCTGGAAAAGTGATCCAACATGGTTATTTTGTCCATGATTTTGAATTGAAGATCCTCCTTGGTTGATATGGGATGGATTTGGGCCATACTATTTACCCTTTACATGTTGCATGATATCATCCAACCGATGATTGATTTGGGCTATGTCTCCTTTAGAGGCCATCTCAGATTGTACATTTCACATCTCATACTCAAGTTGAATCACCTTATGATCAACTGAAGTAAACCCTAGTGTTGAGGAATCTATATTTACCCCTTCTGAATCCATCTCTTCAATCACTATCTCATCTTTATTTGGGGTTTTACCCGGAGTAACCTGGATTCTTTTTTGCTCTTGTGGAAGGCCCGCCATGATATCAAACCTTAGGGTTTAGGGTTTCGATACAAATTCAGCCGAACAGGAAAAAACACAGAGAAGATACTAATACTATTTTTTTAAAATCTTTCTGAAAATGTAAAGAACTTGAAAAAATTCCACAATTTACACCCTAGGGAGTGATTTTATGAAAAACCCTAAATTTGTAATAACTTGTGAAAAATAAATCAAAAAATTATGAAATTTTCAGGGAACCTTACTTGAAATGTTTCACAACTCTGGTAAAATATTGCCCACAAATTTTATCTGGTTTAAAATATATTGTGGAAACAAAAAAATTAGGTTTTTGCCCTAATTTTGGCCCATATCGCAGCTCTGATACCACTTGTAATGAAATTACTAGTATAATTTAGATTATGAGCAACAATATAACACCAAATAACACAATATTTCAGAATAATGATCTCAATATGCAATTGTAATAGCTTCGCCACTTCGAGGGGGCAACCTCTAAACCATATAATAAGACTCAAATGCTCAAATGATAATGAACTACTACCTACAATCCTCTATATATATTATTCATATGTTATGGCCATCACCAAGCTAACCTATTAAGGATGAGAAATTATAAATTATATAATAAAATGATATGGTAAGCCACAAGTCGACTACTCATATCCTAATACAAGCAATAGGTTAAGGGCGTAGCATAATATTTTTCATTTTCTTCACTTATTGGAAAAACAATATTTCACACAAATTTCCTAATGTTTCTTGTTATCACTTCAAAGGAGCACCTGTATGAAGAAGTGCAAGAAATTTTTTTCTTCGTTTGATACAATGGATAATTTTTAGAGTGTGGGTGACTCATATTGACAATAACCTCTAGAGAGGGTTGGCTCCACTGGATTAATCGAAACTATTTCTTTTGCTAGGGGTAAGGGATAGAAACAACACAAACTTAAAATAGATCATGTAAATTAGGTGATACACCAATTTTTGGAGACCTATAGATGCAAAAAAACACATTATTGACTCTTCAAGAATTTATAATAATCACTTCATCTATTGTTTGATTGACTTCTACACTTCACAAAAGGCATTAACAAGTTGTTGAAAAAGGATGGGAGGGAATATTTGGGTCTATTCAGTTCCAAACCAATATATAAACTAACATGCACTTAAAATGATCTACAAAAGATTCACAATAACTTAATGGAGTTTTTAAGAGTCATGAGCATGCAAATAAAATAAAACATTCACTAATACATACCCATAAACTTGTTATAACACACTTCTAATACATCGCAAATGGAGGAAAGTAAGTATTTTATTACTTCAAAAGGTGTTGTAGTACAAAAATGGCATAACTTAGGCATGTCCAAAATAAAAGGCCCCTAAGATTAGGTATATATAGAAAATGGTAGGAGGATTTGACTCAAATCACTCTCCAAAATAACACTTCAACCTTAGTTTTCAACTATCATTAGCTAGTTGGAAAATGTACACACCCAATTTTGCATAGTGTAACATTGTCGGAATAGTTCAAATACCCAATGATGATAAAAAAATTCTAGTGATATCAAAGTCCAAATTATCTCTTGTTACATGTTCTTGTATCTTACTTTACCTTTCTTGTCATCTTCATAGTTTTTTTCTCACTTTCCTTCGTCATTTTATAGGTTTGCCTTAGCTTTCAAAGATTTAGTTACGAAACCGCACCGATGGTTACATAACTAACCCGATGGTTTTTTAACCACCGGTCTACCTTCAACAATAGTTATGAAACTCTGCGGTAGTTTCATAACCACAGGTCGCATAGACCAATGGTTACTGTGCACATTTATCCAAGCCTTTCCATCCTTTTATACTTTTATAAACACATGTTGCCTTCCTCAAACACACTTTTATCAAATGTTTCTTGACCAACTTAGTTTTTCTTCATCTTGTTAGATGTGTATAGACTTATCCTTCCATACATATTATAATAATTAACTTAAGCTGCTACTCCCATGAGTAATATGGCACTTCTTGGTTGCCAAATGTGTTGGACAACTTCTCTACCAATTTTTTTGTAACAAACCAAGTTTTTTCCTAAAGCATTGGTTGGAGTCATTTGATTTGGAATTGCACCATTATGCTTTTGGAATCCATCCAAGAAGTACACAAGTAAACATAATTCATGTTCCTTTTAATTCTCTTGCTTACATTCCTATAAGACTTCTTGTAAACCAACTAGCTCAACACTCTCTCATTTCTTGTACAAAATTACAAGCACAGTTCATTGGACACATTTGGATATCACAATGGAAAATAATCTAAGGGGATAAAAAACCATTGCCAATATTGGATTTGTATTTTTTCTACATTTCCAAGTTAGAAGTGTTATTAAATTCCTATTAGCTTACTTATTTCAGTTCATTATATTTCAATTCATAGTTGATGTAGTTTACCTTTTCATGTAACTTCCATTGAGGATTTCTTCCAAACTCATCCCTATGGATTTTCCTGAGAGGAATTTAGAGGAAGTTACTGTGCACAAATTTGTTAATTCCTCATAATTAGTTTACCTATAAATTTTATTACAATCATAATCTAGATTTTGTTAGCTTACATGAAAAGTTTTTGTTGAAAGTTGTTTCCATGTCTATACCTATGTATTTCCACTAGAAGTTGGTTTGAAGAAGATTCCACACATCGCAATAGTTTTCATTTATTTTTACATATATAAAGTGTAACGTCAACAATTTCGACGTTCTAATACCGGACTAATCCTTAAACAATTATCTAGAAAGTTGTGGAAATACTTTTTTATTTTAAGTTCAAGGGTGTTAAACCTAATATACGCTTAATTAATTCCAACTAGAAAAGTTACATTTCATAGGATAGATCTAGTCTAGATTATTAATTAATTATTCTTAATCCATATCTAATGTCAATTTAATTATCATCACTAGATAAGTGTCCATAAATTTCTCTTACTAGGTTAAATAGTTTCCCTCTTAGGAATTAACATTCAACTCACATTTAATTGACCCTTATCCTTAGTTACCTTAGTTCTCTTAAATTATTTGTTTTAATGTCCATTGAATCATTCACTAAAACCTACTAGAAGGGTTACATAGCTAACTTAACATACATGGGTATTAAGTGGCCCCATTCACCCATTTCCACATACATTAAGTTATTTAAAAACCCATAATAAATATTCCCACCTAACAATTATATGGTTGGTTCCTAACCCTTGGATCAAATCAATTGTGGCCACTATATCTTAGGGTCCTATTATCTCCGGATCACAACGCCCTATGTTTTACACAAGTGTGTGTGCTTGAGATCACAGTGTGATTGAATAACATGGGTACTATCTCCAAGTTGTGGGACTTTCTACTTGAGATATACCTCCAGATAAAGCTGGTTCTTTCTCCTAGACTACCTTCCGCAATCTACTCTAATGAATAAAAAACTATATTTTCCTAATATAAATTTTAAAGGGACTAGGGGAGAGAGTTCATGAAAACAAATCCTACACTAAAGCGGTGATACACCAGAAAAGGAGGGTGTGAGAACAATCTTCCAATGTGTGAAAAGTAGAAGCAAAGTGCATACTAGAAGGGGTGATAATAATTCTCCATAGTCTAGAAAATGCATTCACAACAATATTTCATACATACACAATGATAATGAATCCCTGCAAGATCATAAGATAGACACAATATATTTTCATGAGGTTGAAGAGGCAAGAAGAATGCAAACAAACACAATAGGGAAGAGGCATCCACAAACTTGTATTTATTGCTTCATGATATGCATAGTTCAATCTATTACAAAATAAGGTCCTGGATCACCATGTAAGGAGTCCACTATAAGGTCCTACAACACATTGGCTTCAAAAAACCAATTTGTGAGTTTTCTACTAAAAACTATATCTTTACAATGATCCCAACACTCCAATTTATAGAATTCTGAGAGAGAGAGAGAGAGAGAGAGAGAGAGAGAGAAATGAAAATCCCGAAATCTGTCCTCCCACCACTTGTAAGATGTCATAAATGGATTGAAATGATGTTATGTTGCTTGCAAAATTCCCCATACTGTCCCATAATTTTTAGCAGTGAGAAATGTTTGCCCATGCTTCATTGAATGCATCCCAACTACCAAATAAGACACTATTCTAAACCTGGCCACATTTTAAGAAAAATATACATAAATTATTCCTCAAATTATGGATTTATTTATTTAAATACGTTGGGATTGGAACCACGATTCCAACGGTACCAATTTTGTGCATTTTCATTGAGAATTGAAAAATATATGTCATTCTGAGTGTAGGCATTTATTTTGGAGTGCCGAGGCATTTACTGTCTTTTAACGGGAATGGAGATGAAGATGTTTCCTTTGATTTCATATACCTACCCTCATTAAAAATAAGAAATGGACATCATGCCCATTATGAAAAGTCAAATTCTGTAAAAAAATGGAGCTCTGGGTCAAAATTTATGACCGTTTGAAGTTCGAGGGGTGGACGTTGACTTTTCCTTTGTATTGCGGTTATTGCGGGTTTTCGAGGAACTCATGTCCCATGCATACTTGGAAGGTTCGTGCCTCCTTTCTCTTCCTCTCCCGATTCAGGATTTCCTTTCCCAACTAACCCATTGTTGCTGGGTCATCGGGGCCATTGACCTCCACTTTTTCCGCATCCCACTTGCCTGCGGTGATTTCGGGTTTTAGGTCCCATGCTTCCTAACATCCCAACTATCCTGTGGAATGCATGGGACAAATTTTTCCACCTTAACCGATTCCTTTGTAAATTGGCCCACTTGAACTTGTGAGGCTTGGGACAAAAATTTCCCTTTTACGCATTCTGTCTCCTTTGCATTTTGGCCCCAAACTTCATACAACGAATTCTAGTACAATCTACATTGGTTCCATCTACAACCCTCAGACCCGATTTGCACTAAAATAGGCTTGCGACATCATTTTTAGATTTTTGCAAATTTTACTAACTCCTTATATTTTTCTTGGACAAGAGGGTTAGAGGAGACAAAAGAGATACCATATAAAATATTGAATCTTTGACTGTCCCCATTTCTTCTTGCTCTAGCTTTGAAGAATTTTTCCAGTTATCAAAATTTACCACTGAGTGTTGAATTTTGGATAACAAGTCCCATAATAACCTTAACTATCCTTAAGAAATCTTATTAAACCATTTTATTTGCCCTAGCTTCCTCATATAGTCTCTTTTATTTTATTTAATTTGCAAGTTAGATAAATGGAAGCCATGGGAGTAAGGAAGGAAGAAGCCATGAAGGAATTCACTAAAATCAAGCTTAGTTTAGATTGGATTATAAATTTATTTGTGTAATGTCTTCCATTTGAAGATTGTAGAGGTTTCCACTCTAAATTGGAGTTGTTATTTAGTTATTTCAATTTTGAGTTCTCTATTTGGGCCAAACCCTACCTCCATTATAATGTATGAGATTGAGTACATTTAAATGTCCATTTAAATATTTACATGCTTTAAACAATGAATTTATGCCCCAATGGCTTGTTGGTGATTTCCTCTTCATATTTGCAGGCTTAAATTTTTAATAAAACAAGTTTAAATTTACAAATCACGGATTTTTATTTTTCGCCATCAGTGATGAAACCATTGGCCAAAGCATGTTGGTGTTCTTGGTACCGCCGCCCTACCTAGGTGACAATTCACAAACCACCGCCTTGCCTAGGTGGTGGTTATGTTCTTCGAAAACATAACAATCACTTCCTCAATTTTTGCAAAAACAAATTTTAGTAGAGGGTTTTAAAGATTATCCTTAGCTTTAATTTGTATTCCTGAAGTCTCCAGTTGAAGGGTTTAACCATTTATTCATTCCATGACTTAAATCACTAAATTGCATAGATTTTCCAATTCAATAGTAGCAAGAAACACAACTATAAGATCTTTTCCTTTTGCCAGCAAAATAACTCATTATAATTTATTATATATTTCCCTTACAACTACTGACCATTTGTTCAAGTAACTACAAACAACTTTATTTCACATTCAGATTTGCTAAGAATACATTATTAATAATTTACAACTTCTATGTTCCTCCTTCATTCTTACAATGATACAAACACTTACAATAACAATTAACTTTCCTTTTTATTTTGAGCATAGCTCATTTCCTTATAATGCAAAGAGCTTTATTTTCCACAATAACTTTCAAATTGATCTTGATATGAACAAATATGCAATGCAACTCTTCTTTTAAATACAATACTACTAGTCCTCCACCTTAGCTGGGAATTACATGAAAGGTTTTTACAATGAAGGATTTATTTTGACTTGAAAAATCCTTCAAGCCCAAAATATTAAACAATTTAACCCCACCATTTCTTCACTTGAGTCACATGACAAAAAAATGAGGGAGATCTGACACCCTCCACCCAACCAATAATCTAATGAGAGAAGAAACTATCTTCCTCATTGGCCCCGAAAGCCCCAACAAAATGCATTAAAGGATGGATCAAACTCATGGAAACAACACAATGCTTCCACATCACAATAAAAATTTCACAATCATACAACACACATTCAACACAAGGAAACAATCACAAGAATGCAATTTTCAAAATACATAAGGCTTGAAATGCAAAGCCAATGGAGCATGGATCGATGAAGAGATCACTTATGCCTCCCAATGGGATTAGGTGTCAACCTTAAAACCATAAAAAAATCACTACATAAATCTTATGCCTACCTCAAGATTCTCTTATACCTCCCACATTCTCTAATGCCTCCCTACAATCTCTTATGTCTCCCTCAAAATAACCAAGTAAGAGATGCAAGCATTCTCTTATCCAAGGTGGGGAACCCAACCCAACTCCTCGAAAAACATGAAATAAACTCTTATGCCTCCCTACACATAAAACACCCATTTCCTTCTCCTACACCATACTTAGGCATTCTACCCAAGGTCCCAACAAGCATGCAAACCATTCACTTGCATACAAATATACACATATAAAAAAAACAATTAAAACAAGGGTTTAGTTCCTACCTTTTCATGGTAGAACTTGATCAAAGAGTCACACTCCAAGATCCTTTAAGCTCAATCCAAATCCAACAAGCTCCAAGATTTCAACAAGCACTCCAAAACTCTCAACTCAAAAAATATAAGAGCGCTTGATGAAATGAAGTAACCCCCAAAAAACAAATAAACTTGCATATATAGAAAAAGGAAAGAGGTAGGTGAGGTGGCTCCATGTAGGATGCAACATCACTTATCCTCAACTCCACATCACAAGTAGAACCTAAACCCTAATACACAATAAATTGGTGGTTGAGATGAATGATAAGCCTCTTACACACACAAACTAAACCCACACCCCATAAGGACATAATTAAAAACCCACGTAAGAAAAGTACAATAAATTTCACTTTTTATCTTTAAAAACACATAATGGGGTCTATTTTTGACCCATCAATCTATAGGTAGGGTTGGTATAAAAAATTAAGAGGTGTGGGATAAGATTATCTTGTGCCACAAGCCTCCAAAAATGTCCCTTAAGACCAAATCCGAAATTCCAAGGTAAGGTAGAGTGTACAACACTCAAAGTCACATACACTCAAATTAAATAAAAAAATCCAAAGGATCAATTACTCAATAAATGACCCCGTTGTCACATCACCAAATAACTTAATAACATGATTAAATTACTTAGTAAATGCACATTAATCAACAATGATTAAATAAATTACATCACCACATAAATCACATACTCTAAAATACATAAAAAAGGGAAAGAATTGCACAAGCCCATGTCTGGTCACAATTGGAGGTCATCCCCCAACATGGGGAACCCCTAACAAATTAAAACAAAAAACCAACAACTTTACACAAGTTGTGATGGTGACCTTTGTTGTATCCATCTAGTATTTTGTTGTGGTTGGTCTTCACTCCCCCTTTTTATTGATGTGATATAATCACTTGTAAAATCAAACAATACCTCCTTCGGCCTCGTGGCTGAGATCAAACCATCAAAGTTAAAATATACACACATAAATCAATAACCATTCGCATATAGCTAAATCATTATCTCTACTAAGCAATGCTATAATTTATCTAAAATTTCAAAAACATCTCAATTCTATCTTTTATCAATATCAACAAGATCACGAGATTAGTTCAAAAGATAAATCTTACTCAAAAGCGACGATAATTTCAAATTATTATATTCCAACAACACATCATCATCATCAATATAAAAAAATGTCTCTCTATGTCTCTAAGAGTCCACACAAATCATACTATGAATCAAAATCCATCAATAGTCAGAATATCTCTATCATCTAACATCATGTTAAACCAAAATGATACGATAATATCCATGTTTATAGTTAACAGTAATATAAATCAAAATATAATAAGTGTCAAGGAGGAGTGGGCACTACATAAATATTTTGTGGATCCGATTGTTTTACCGGGGAATATTCGGGGATTTAATTTCTTCTTAGAATATTTTCAATCTTCCGGTGATTATGAGCTAGAAACAGAGGAAGTAGAATCGAAAATTTCAAATTAGGAAAAAAATTATTTTATTATATTAGATTAAATCCACTCTACAACGAGGAAATAGCCACATCCAACTATTTCACTATTTAGTTTGCTTAATTTAGAGTACAAGCAATTTAAAGTTTATTAGAAGAAATTAGATTGTCTGTGTAGGTTTATTCTATTTATTTCTAGAAAGAACAAAAATACCAACAATAGTAGATTAAATTAACTATTCTAGATTTATTTTCTTATTTCCTTTCTGTTAAAATAATTAAAAATGCAAAAACAAATAGATTAGATTTACTTTTTCAATTAAATTAATTAGTTTCCTTTTGTTGAATTAATTAGTTACACATAGATTTAATTAGATCCAAGGAGATTAATAAAATTGGTTTGATTTAAATCTATTTTCATTTCCTTTGTTAATTTAGGAACTTAAAATCAATTAGATGGAAATTAACACAACTCCCTCAATTTTGTTAGTTCATCTAGGTTACCTAAACATTTACCTTGCCTCTTGCAGATTCTTTATATTTTTTGGTCTCTTTATATTGATTTATTACATGTGCATATGACCATCCAATTCCCTAGGCAACCCAAACAACGTGTGTGTGATCCAAGAGTGCCATAAATAAACACTATGACATAATTGACAAATATCGATCAGGGCCTTAGACATCTCATATTCCAAACCACACCAATTCCACCAAGTATCATCTCATAGTTGATAGCCTTGAACAAAGAAGTGGATAACACTAATGAGTTATAACATAATAATCCAAGTTGAGATTAGATTCCATAATCCATAAATATGTCCTTATCACATGTCTCCTATTACACCTTTATGACCTTATGTGGATACTTTTATGAGATAGACGTTAGATGGTTCCCAAGTATCCCATAGCCAGTTAAGAGGGTATTTAGTGACATTGAAATTAATAGAAACCTTTGTGTGTCTATTCTACTCAATTGCTCCATCTCACCTAAGTAGGTAAGAGAGGCCTTCATTTTCTTAGACGAACAGATCCCCAAAGTTACTGTAGAATACATTTGATTTCCTTGATCAACCTTGTTAGCCATTTTTTACCTATTTTATGATATCCCAACTATTTTTCATATTTATCCATCCCATAGCCATCTTTTCATCTTATATCAGCTATCGACATGATCTCGGGAGGTCAAATGCATCCTAGAGTCATGTGTTGATTTTTAGGCATTAAAAGTTGGTGTACTCAACATGAAGGACTAGTTCCTTTTCATTTCAAATTTTATTTCTCTTCTTTCATCCATTATTCTCCTCTCCTATTATTCTACAAGTGTTTATACACCCCAGAATATGTCGGGTCGAGGATACAATAGGCCCATTTTGGGTCTTAAAGCTTATTATTACTAGATGGGTATGCAACAATCACCCTCACTATCACAATGCACTAATAACTACTAAAATTTTTTTCCTTAACCTCACACTCCTCCTTCTCAAGGTGCTAAGAATTGATCATCATTTATAATGAGGAGATTGATCAACTTATTTCTGATCCCACAACCGAAGTTATATAAGTAGAATAATATGACGTTCATTGGAGAAAGGGAGTCTTATCCACACCTTTTTTCTAGAACTCAAATTAGCATGCAGTCTAATGCCTTTTCTCCCTACCTTTGAACAAATGATGCAATCCTAACATGATTTTCCTAAAGAAATGAGCATATTAAAACAATAGACTAGTCCTTGTTAGGATCCAAGGGTATACTAATTTTTTTCTTCAAAACAATGTTGCCACCCCTCCTCTTACAATAGAAAATACACCTAAAGAGGTTTACTCTACCAAGGATCAATTAATAATAGGAAATCACATGTGTTTGACCTTTAACAAGGCTCCAAGCACACCTACAAAAATACAATATCATCATCAGGTGATGTGATTTCAATGTTTGTGGATAAATTTAGGAATTAGGTCTTTCCCAAACTTCTTGTTATACTCAATTTGTAGGGAAAGTTAAATTCCTCCAGCATGTTGAGAACTATAACTATGCTCCATCTGACATCACCTTCTTCATTCTATGTGGGTGTTCTTAGCCCCTGGAGACCTCCTTCTTCTGGGTGGGGCACGCTAGGTATTCCATCTCATTCTTCATATGAATATCCTCCACTTTGGGTAAACCAAAAGTATGTTCTCAAATTCCATCCCAACTAGGAATGCTATGTTCCTCGTTTCACACCTACAAAACTAGATCAAAATAATGTTCCCCCATACTTTTACATGTATTCTAAATCACCTCAAGGGGATTTTTTTTTTTTTTGATCAATATGCTCACCCTCAGGGGGGTGCTTTATGTCCCTACAAATTGTTATGTGACACCATATCAACATCATATTCAACCTCCACATCCACGTCGAGTTGTCTACGGTAGATTCTTATGCGGTGGGCACATATTCTGAATATCTCAAGGAGCCCCTTGAATTTACTATATGGAGTGTAATTATTCCAAAACCATTTTTGGATCTTCGAAAATTTAAAGGGGAGGGTGATCCATATGCCCACATTAAGGCATATACGACCTCTGTTAAAGAGATTGTCATCACCAATCGGCACTATGATAATTGGTCGTATGATTATTTACTAATGCACAACCTTTAGTTTGGTGGATGTAATTTGAAAAAAAACAACAACATAACACAAGAATACCATTGACTATGATAAGACGGAATGATGACAAATCTGAAATATCAAAGTAAATTATAATATTAACATGAAATTGTTGATCTCACCCATGAGGTACTTCAAGTGTTATTGACTTCACTTGCCTTTCACCAAGACTATGGGAGAAACTTTACAATTACACCTCTTAATGGCTTCTTGACACACCTTTAAGCGAATTGCACACTTTACAATATTTCTCACTACTTCTTCTATGCTAAATGAGGGGGTGGCCTCTCTATTTATAGAAAGGCTTAATCTTATCTCTAAGATAGGATAAGAAATCCCTCTGACGAATCATATTCCATACCTTAACTCTTATACTGTACATGTAGCGTATCTTTTAAGATAAGATAAACCTTATCATTTTACATGGGTTCCACATTTTTAGACTTTTTACAAATAAAATACACAAAATATTTATGACCTCACTCCTTGTCCTTATTACCAATATAAATTTCTAATTCCTAATCATGTAGACCCTACTTCTCTAATTACCCAAACTTTGACATTTTAACATTACCGGACCACTTACGACAAATATTTACTTTTTACAACATTCCTATTGTACTTTTATTTTACCGTACTCCACATTATTGGCGGCACCAAAATCTTGACGGCGTCGTTATCTTCTATCGAGGACGCTACTACTAATTATACTTAACAACATCCTATTCCTAATACATACATTAATGAAATAGAAATTACGGAGGAAAATTTTAGTGTCAACAATACTCCCTTGGGATGTTGTCGTTGTGATAATATTCCCCAAGACCCATGAGGGGATTTATCTTGGCCCGGTACTATATAATACAAGAAGCCTCAATTCATTTATTTAAGAAACTTGTTTCTGAGTTCATAAAGAATTTTGATATGAACAAGCTCTTAATAAAAGGAATCAAATATTTCCTTCACATTTAACAAGAGCATAATGAATCCACTTGACTATGCAAAACCTAGATTGAAATTTAATTGAAATATAAGCTTTACACCATCAAAATGAAACTAACAACAACTAGTAATTAATTAATTTAATTGTTTAAGTCTTTCAATCCCTTTATGGGCACCCAAATATGTAAAATTCATAGATTAAATAAAATGGGGTTTTTTTCCCAATTGTTGAACTCAAAGGATGGTTACATTAAACTAAAAAAAAACAGATTGGTGGTAGGATTTATACATTAAGAAAATGAGAAATTTACAATAGTAAACCCTTGCCTAAGCTAAACTATGGAGAGGAGGATGGAGGAAGATTTCTCCATGGTTGCACTTTTTTCTCTCATGGATTTTCCCCATTCTCCTCTGTCAAAACCTATAAAACAAGAATGGGAAACTGAGGTTATTTTGGGGCAAATAGAAATAAAAAGGAAACCCATAAGGATATTTAGGGCAACCCAAATCTAAGGGCTAGGATAAATTCAATCCAATGGCCCAAATTAAACCCTACCTCACTTAAGTGGGAGGTATTTTGTGGGAATGAAATTTAAATTAAAAAAAAAAACATGGGTAATGGGGTGAATGGGGCCACTTAGTGGCTAGGCAAAATAATTAAACTTTTGTGTTAGAAAATAAAGGAATTTTGGTGCATGATAATTAATTAAACTTATGGAACTTGGTAAATGTATTGTTTTAAACCATAAATATATTTAGGAAGTAAATTAATAATATTTAATTATTAATTTAATTCCAACTTTCACAAGCTTGTGTAGAAAGACTTTAACCAAGAAATTTATTAATTATGGAAATGTCTAACCTTGTAAACCCTTTTAAAATAATAATAATAAAAATTTATTACCATAAATTTGACTACTAATCTATTAGTTCTATTTTTTTGAAAGTAGAAATTTGTGGGCATTACACTATGTATCGAGTCATGGGTTCAATGCTTAGATCTTGGGAACACTTGGAAACATGAAACACAACAAGAAAACCTAGCACAAAGCTAA
Source organism: Taxus wallichiana var. yunnanensis (assembly GCA_018340775.1). NCBI lineage: Eukaryota > Viridiplantae > Streptophyta > Pinopsida > Cupressales > Taxaceae > Taxus > Taxus wallichiana. The sequence goes on from CM031243.1 coordinate 853,852,865, forward strand.
ACCTAAAACACACGAAATTGCATGATATTTTAAAACGTAGAAAACTTAGAAAGTTGAAACAAATCCTAGATGATGATTAAGTAACTCTCATGTTGGTATTTGTAGGATGCGTAGATTAGCGAGGGGTACTTATACATGAACCTAGATATACCACTCCCATATCAAGGAGTAGCAACTATATCGCCTTAGATACTATAGACACTACATCTTGTTAATGCCACTTTACCATGGGGATATTTAGGAGGCCGACATGGTAGATAGGAAGGAGAGCCATTAGTGGAGGCTTGTGCACTATCACGTCATAGTGTTGAGGACATGGCGAGAGAACTCTCACATAGAGTTGGTTGGATATGATTCACCACCTAAAGAGCACATAGATAGAGATTAGGACATATAAATTGATCTAGAGCCCTAGGAAAAGGGTTGTTCATATAGACAAACCTAAGGGTTGAAAGTCCATAATGATAGATCACATTAGAGAGATCCTGAAGTTACATATGACACATTTTGCTGAAAACACGATAGGATTTCAAGGAAAGGCATGGTTGGTTGCTTTGAATGGATGCTTCAAGCTATGTCTTTATACTAGTAACATGAAATCTCATGTGTTAATTCACCTATTGACAGAAAAAGTTGTAGTTTGGTGGAGGAATGAGGAGTAGAAGATCCATGTAGATTCCGATTCGAGTCACTTGGGATCTTTTTGAGGAGCGCTTCAGGAGTAGATACATATGTAGGAGACTCATCCAAGAGCAGATTGATGAGTTTCATGATCTGTGAAAGGATTCCATGATGGTAACAAAATATGAGGGTCGATTTTGGACTGCTCTAGTATTTGGACTACATACGGGATGAGAAGGTTAGGGTTCATAGGTTCATTAGGGGCATGAACTTAGAGGTGGGTGGGGTAGTGTGCATTCCCCTACTAAGAGACAAAGTTGGATTTTGGTGGATGATCGAGGAGAAGAATCTCGGCCACTTGGGATCTCTTCGAGGAGTGCTTGAGAGAAGATACATATCCAAGAGACCCATCTAGTAGTGGATCGAGTTTTATGATCTATGAAAGGATTCCATGATGGTAACGAGAATATGAGGGTCGGTTTTGGACCTGCTCTAGTATGTGGACTACATGCAGGATGAGAAGGTTAGGGTTCACAGGTTCATTAGGGGCCTAAACTTAGACTTGGGTAGAGCAGTGCACATTCATTTCTGTAAAATCTATCAGAGGCCATGGAGAAGGCCTATATTGTAGAGGAAACTAGGGGAAGACTCAACATGATCGTGATAGAGTGAGGAGCTGCATCTGTGATTGTGCGAGGATAGTAGGTCGAGGGGATCTGGTCCCCCTCCTTATGGGGGAACACTTCAGCACAATCTTCCTTTAGGCCTCCTCCTCCTTAGCAGCAACAACAGACTCAACCACCCTTTCGACCTTCACAACACCATGATTTATAGAGAGGGCGTAGTATAATACCTCCAGCTTGGGAGTCCAACGTGACATAGGCTCCACCTCAAACACAGTCATCAGGAGTATGTCTAGCACAACACCCACATAGATCTATGGTATGATCATCAAGTTATACATCATGGAATATTGGGCCACCTAGAGGAGTATCTGCTCAGTGGATAGGATAAGGTAGTTTTTATGGGTGTAGTGTACATGGTCATCATTTGAGAGAGTGCCCTTAGAACCCTGCTAATCAACATAATGCACTTGTTTACGAGACTACCATTGGTGACATGGACAAGAACCATAAGATTTATGATGTGGTTGAGGACATCCAGGCTAAGCTCAAGGAATGGTGATTGAGACCACATGTAGCATTACTGGTATTTCTACCCCTATCTTATTTGATTCAGGCTCATGATATTGTTTCATTTCTCCATATTTAGTAAAGTGATACGGGATGGTGGTAGTTGCACAAGGCCTTAGTTGGGATGTTGATATGGCTTTTTTAGCTAAGCTCTTAGTAGAATCCTTATTTAAGGTGTTTTTAGTGGACCTAGGACCCTTCACCATGACTTTAGATCTTCGTATCCTTCATTTGGGTTCATATGGAGTTATCTCTTGGGCATGGATTGGTTGTCACACACATAGCTAGAGTTGATTATTACAACAAGGTTTTATCTTGTGAAGACAATATGGGAGTGTAGTTAGTGATTGTTTGAGTTAGGAGACCCATCTCTATTAACACCATATCCACTATGGAACTAAAGTGGTGTGTGTGACGGGGTTATCAATTATTTTCCATAAGCTGTTAGTGACCAATCGAGAGGATGAGACTCATGGATACTCACTTGATGATCACCCCATTTTGTAAGAGTTTTATGATGCTTTTCCTAGTGATTGTCAAGTTTACTTACTATTATCTCTAAATCACAACATCCTATGGTTTGCACAAGTGTGTGAGCTTGAACTCACAATGTGATTAGATAACATGGGTACTATCTCCAAGTTGTGGGACTTTCTGCTTGAGTTAGACCTCTAAATAAAGCTAGTTCTTGCTCCTAAACTACTTGCCACAATCTACTCTAATGCAAGAAAAACTATCTAATCCTAATATAACTTTCCAAGGGACCAAGGAAAGAGAGAGAGAGCATGAAAATGAAGCCTACACTAAAGCGGTGATACACCGGACAACGAGGGTATGAGAATAAAATCTAATTTGTGAAAAAGAAAAAGCAAAGTGCATACTAGAAGGGGTGATAATAGTTCTCCACAATCTAGCAACTGCATTGACAACAATATTTCATGCACACATAATGATAATGAATCCCTAAAGAGTATAAGGTAGACACAATATAGTTATAATAAGCTTGAAAGGGAAAGAAGAATGCAAACAAACACAACATGGGAAGAAGTGTTCAAAAACTTGTATCTATTGGTTCATTGATATGCACAATCTAATATATTACGAGAATAATGGCTTGGATCACCATACAAGGAGTCCACTATAAGGGCATGTAGCACATTGGCTTGATAAACAATTTTGACATAATTTTGCTACTCAAAACTATCTCCTTTTACAATGAGCCCTACACTCTAATTTATAGATTTCTAAGAGGAAAGAGAGAGGGAAAGGATGAAAATCCCGAAACTTGTCTTCTCACCACTTGCAAGAGGTAGTAAATGAAGTGAAATGATGTTATATTTCTTGCAAAAGGCCCTGCATACTCTCCCATGACTTACAACAATGAGAAATGTAAGCCCATGCTTCACTTAATGCATCCCAACTACCAAATAAGACATTGTTTGAACTAGGTACATTTTCTGAGAAATCACCATCAATTATTTATCAAATCCTAAATTTATTGATTTCTGTGCAATGGTCTTGGAGCCATGATTCCAATGGTATCAATTTTGTGTGATTTTGTTGAGAAATGCAAAATATATGACATTCTAAGTGGAGGTAGTTGTTTTGGGTTTGCCAGGGATTTCTGTCATTTGACGAGACTGGGTATTTAATTGACTAGAGCTATATATGTTTCCTTAATTGACTGGAGTGTAGAGAACATTGTGCCCATTTTGAAAAGTCCAATTTTGTGAAAATCAGAGCTTTGGATCAAAATTTATGGCCTTTTTAAAGTTTGGGAGTCAGGTGCAAGGTGGAGAAGGGAAACAGAGAGAAGGCACATGCGTAGGTGCATGCACAGGGGAAGGTAGACCTACGAAGGCACGGAAATAGGGTGTGTGGGAATTCAACCGAAGGATGGCACATGGAAAAATAGGGTTTATGCGAGCCCACAAGAGGAAGAGAAGGGACGGTCGATTTTAAGGCATCTGCAGAGAGGTGCGCATGAGGATGGTGCGTGGGGATAGAAAGCGGGCATACGTGAGGAAGGTACAGGAGTTTCATGCACGAGAGGAAGGCACAAAGGGGAAATATTAAAAGAGAGTAGAATGTGAAGGGAGAAGTAAGAAGGCGTGCGGGGTGTACAGAGATGGATGTAGCGAAGGAAGCAAGGCGCGTGAGTGAGATGCAAGTGTGTGAAGGAAAGCGGATAGAATGCGTGTGTGTGTGTAGTAGAAAAGAACACATAATTTTGAAAGACAAGTATGGAAGTAGGGCACTGGAATCCAAATAAGGAAGGACACACAAATGTAGAAACAAAAGAGGGAATGTGATAGGAGGAAGAACAAGAACTTAGTTGTCTTGGAAGGCATCTAGAGGGGAGCGGAGGAATTTCCGAGGCACGGGGAGCGCACTGAGAAGGAATACAGCCTATGTAAAGTGCCAAATGAGTAATCTTGTGGGTGCGTAACCTAAAATGTGAAGCATCATAGTAAGAATGACGATATAAGTTAATCAAAAATAACTATGAGAGTTCTTTGGATAACACGTCCCATACGTGAGATAGAGTTTCATATTGATTTGGTTCCGAGAGCGGAGCCTATCTCACGTGCGCCATATAGGATGACCACATGTGACCTATGTGATCTCAAGTTATAGTTGGAGGGTCTTATTGAGAAATGCCTAATCTGTCCTAGTGTATCTCCTCATGTGCACCACTATCTTTGTGAAGAAAAAGGATGGATTTATATGTTTTTGTGTGGATTACGAGATAGCTCAACAAAGTAACGATCAAGAATCGTTACCCACTTCCATTAATAGATGATTTATTTTATTAGATGAAAAGGGTCTTTGTATTTTATAAGATAAATATTAAGTCATGATACCATCACCCGAGGATTGTGGAGGAAGATATCCACAAGACAATTTTACGCATGAGATTTGGTCTTTATGAGTTCATAGTGCTACCTTCAGTCCGATGAATGCCCTACTGTAGTATTCATGATTTTTATGAATGCGGTGTTTAGGAAAGTATTGGATCCTTCATGCTCATGTTTCTTGATGATGTTTTGATATACGCATGTATGCGTGAGGAGCACGAGGAGCACCTTCGACAACTTCTACAATGTCTTCATGAGCAACAACTTATACGGGAATATGGAGAAGTGTGATTTTTTCCAATCAAAGGTTTGGTACTTAGGTCACATCCTTTCTAGGAAGGTATCGTAGTCTATCCTTCCAGGATTAGAGCTATTATAGATTGACTAAAGTCTGCAAACCAATGTGACTAATGTTCACGATTTCATGGGTTGGTAGGTTACTATAGGAGATTTGTTCAGGACTTCTCTTGGATTACGCACCCCATCACTTCCCTTAAGCGGAAAGGGAAGAAGTTTGTTTGGTCTAATGGATGTGAGTATGCAATCAGTAAAATGAAGGAATTCCTTACGACATAACCAATTCTTGTAGTGTCGAGATCCTCGAGAGAGATTTTTGTGTATACAAATGCTTCTTTGGAAGGATTATGAGTTTTTTTATGCATGAGGGTTGTGTAGTAGCCTTTAAGTCTCAAAAAATCAAGGATTATGAGCACAAATATCTAACTCATGACCTTGAGATTGTGTAATTGGTCCATTCTTTGGTGTGTTGGCATCATTTCCTTCTTGGCAGAGGATTCATTCTTAGGAAAGACCATTGGAGCATACATCACCTCTTCACGTAACCCAATATCAACACTCATCAACAACGTTGGATGGAGTTGTTATGCGAGTATGACATGGAGATAGAGAATGTGAAGGGGAAGGATAATGTGGTTGTAGAAGATTTTATTCGATGAAGACATTTGGTTATGGATACTTCAGTGGGTATAAATTTACAGAGCATGATTTTACTGTGACTTCCACATGACGGCTTCTACCTAGCAGCTAGAGCGAGATATTGAGTCTCACATACCCCTTGAGGGGAAGTTTGATAGATTTTCATTAAATTCATATGGAATTCTCAAAAATAGAGCTCAGATCTATGTACCTCAGGATGGAGGTTTGAGATAAGATATCTTGGCTGAGGCTCATCATGTACCTTATCTAACCCATCTAATGGTGAATAAGATGCACACCACCTTAAGATAGTTGTACCATTGGACAAGTCTTTAGAGCGATGTAGCTCGGTTTGTGTCATGTTATTTGGAGTGTCGGAGGGTGAAGGTTGAGCATCAACATCCGGTTGGCCTTCTCTACCTACATGCTATAGAGAAGTGGAAATGGAACACTATTTCCATGGATTTCATAGCAGAACTACCAACGTCAAGATACCACCATGATGCCATCATGGTGACGGTGGATAGTTTGATGAAAGTTACACATTTTCTCTTGTAAATAACACCTATACAACTAGTGAAATGGCATGATTATAGTTAGATGATATTTTCATAATGTACCGGATCCTATGGAAGATTATTTAATTTGTGATCCCTTATACACCTTTTATTTTTGGACTACAGAAGCATTCCCTTGATACAAGTATTAACTTCAAAGTATAACATATCATCTAGAGATAGATGGAAAGACCGAGTGGGTGAATGAGATTTTAGAGGACATGTTTTAGATGTACACCATAGACCATCGATCGACATGGGAGGAGTGTTTATACTTGGTGGATTTTTCAATAATAAATTTTTTTAGAGTTCTATTAGTATGGCTCCATTTTAGGCACTTTATGACGGGGAGTTCAGGACACCACCGAGTTAGGACACATTAAGGATAGAGTACCTCTTGGGAAAAATGTTTCATAGGACATGGAACATCAAGTTGTTTTGATTAGATAGAGACTTTAGGAGGCACATGATAGAAAAAATAAATATGTAGATCTCGAGGAGATTTGATTGTAGTTATGAGGTGGACATTAAGGTTTTTTCATGTCGGACCTCATTAGAACCCTATCCATCATGGAAAAGGATCTAAGTTAGATCCTAGATTCATGGGTTCATTCGAGATATTGAAGTAGATTGGTGCCTTAGCTTATCATCTAGCCTTGCCACCCAGCTTGTCTCACATCCATGATGTATTTTAAGCTTTATGTTCTTAGGACATACATTCCAAATCCCTCTCATGTATTGGGTGGACCGCATTGCGGAGTGCGGGACTAGCGGCAGTGACTATGGAGTCCATATGCATCATGGAACATAGGACCTTGGGCCTTTGATGTCACGAGATTGGCCAAGTGCGAGTCTAGTGGGATAGGTATGATGAGACTTCATCCACATGGAAGGATAATACTTTGTTGCGGACCCGGTTTCGCATCTATTTTAGTGACTTATAGGACGAATTTGAGTCTAAGGGGAGGGAGTCTAATGCCCAATCCTCTTCGACATTATTTTCATTATGGTTATATTACTATCAGATTGATGGTTATACATTTTTATTATTAAATATTGAATGGTAGATGATAGACTACGTAGATATTTGGACTATTGATATATTGTGATTCACATTTTCATTATGCTACACTATATTACACTAGAATAAAGTTTGATATATGTTGATTTACATTATTTAGATTTTATCTTGACACATAATAATCTAGATGTTTTTAGTAGAATTATGATCTCATGGATGTTAGAATCAAATTATTTAATATGTTGATAGTGATAGAATTTCTTAATTTTGAATGACAATTATTGATTTCTATGTATATATAATTTCTCAACATTGTTGATGCGGTAGTGAGGTAAGAGATGCATTTTGTTTGTGTTTGGAGGACATTATATCATACATCAAAAGGGGATAGGAGAACAAACCACGAGAAGAATGTTGGGAGTTTTGTAACATTGCAAAATTTGACAACTTGTGTCTAATGTTTATGTTGTGTTATTGCATGCCTAGTCATAAGGTTTCCCATGGGGTGACCTCACATGTTTGGCAATGGGGTGTATTTTTTTCCTTCTTTTAATTTTGTGTGTTTTATTTTTGTTATTTGTATTTAATTATTGGGAAATTTTAGTCACTTTATTAGAAACTATTAATGTGTCTTGATTAGCTAATCAAACTTAATTTGTTAACTAAAATAAGGACATGATAATTGGATAATTATGAGGGTAGATGGTCCTTATTTTGTGCTTGATGATGAATGAAATTTATTGCCATTTTTGTTTGGTATACTCTTCCTTCCTTCCAAAACTTGAAATTTTACTTGGAGGAAACTTTTTGAGACTTGTGCGACCAACCATAATTATGAAGTACGGGGCTTATTTTGACCATTTTTATGCATTTTGGAGTGTAAAAAGTGAAAATAATTATACTTTTCTACTTACCAAAATTAATTTTTCCTTGATAAGCATAGTGTGCAAGTTGGAGTGTCATGTGGGCATGTCATAAGTCTTACATGTTCATTTAATCTCTTTAGGCTTGGTGTTTGACTTGTGTGTTGGAATGGAGGAATGATGAAGTGGCATCCTACATGGAGCCACCTCATCATTCTCATACCCCATTTCTATTTATTGATTTAATTTGAAGGATTTTTGGTTACTTTTCTCATTTTTTCTCTTGCACTTTTAGAAATTTTTTATTGAGTTGTACATGTTTGCAGCCCTTTTAGAGTTGCATTTTGGATTTTGCTTAGTTTGAAGGTGTTGAAAGCTTGTTGGAGTCAATATTTTTGGAGGATTAATGGAGAGGTAGGATCTCCACCTTTTTTATTTCTTTATTTATGTTTATAGATGTGAAAATTGTGTTTGTATGAGTATTTGCATGGGTGTTGTGAATGTGATATATTGGGTTGGGTAGCTTTCCTTAAGAAGGGAGTGGGAGATGGAAGTATGGGACCATTGGGGAGGGAAAAGGGAGTTGTGAGGCATGCATTTTGGAGGGAGTGTGATTAGGAGTTCCACCTATGGGGAGTGAAAAGGAAAACATGGAAATATTTTTACATATTTACAAGGGGAGAGATAAGGATGTATTTGAATGTTTTATATTGTGCACATGGAGGCTTTTGGGTGGAACTCCTACTTGTTAGGTTGTGGACCCTGTTTTCATGTGTGAAAGTGTTGAAAGACTATACACTAAGTATTGTACACTTTTCATGTATCCTCGCCGGGGTTGGGGCAGTCGGGCCCCGAGCGAGGGGGCGCGACCCTTGATAGCGGGGTTCCGGGCGTAGGCCCCAAATTTTTTTTTTTAGGCGTAAATTTTTTGGCCTCGAAAAATGCACCCAACATATCGGGAAATGTGTTCTTCTCATATGGGCAAGTTTTTTGACCCTATAGGTTTATGGGACGAGTTTTTCCCATGGTTTTGACACCCATGGTTTTGTAAAACTACTTAAGCGTTGTCTATTTATATGGTATTATGCATATGATAGATGTACAAGTAAATGCATTGCAGATGTGTTTTGAATTGGGTGTGAATTCGTAGAGTTTGTTGAGCATAGCTCCAAACGGATCAGGTATTGTATTGAGAGAGTGGTGGCTTGTAATAAAATCTAAGCAAGTGATTCTTGGTGGATGCAGCCCAAATTGGGTGAACCACGTTAAATAATGTCTCTTTGTGTTGTGTTATTGTATTCTACAATTTTATTTGAGATCTGTAATAATTTACGCATATTAGTTTTCTCTTGTTGCGATTTTGTGAGGGATTATTCCGCATATTTTATCTCTTATTTCCTAACACTACTTAACTTGGGAGGAAAAAGGAGGTGGATCCCATATTTATTTCTCCTTTTTGTTGATGTCAATCCTATGTGTTGATTGGGAAAGTTGTAAATATTTTTGAGTATGTCCATTTGAATGTGTTGTATGTTTTGTGGAAGCCATTTTTGTAAAGGTTGTCAAAGTTGCTCATTACCACTCATTGTTATTTGGTTGGGGCTTAGGGGCTAATAAGGGGATGAATTCTCCTATTATTTGATTAAAGGTTAGGTGGAGAGTGTTGCCTATACCCTTTTATTTGTATTGTGGTCCAATTTTTGAAGAGTTTAAGAATGCAAGTTGAAAGCTAAAAGTTTGGATAAGACATTGAAACAAAGACTTGTTTTTGACCTTGTTGGAAAATTATCAATGTTGTAAATCATATTATTATTCCCACTTAGTGTGGAAGCTTTTAAATCTTGTATTATCAAATGAAGGATTTGTATATTTCATTTCTTCAAATTTCAAATACTATAGTAAAACAAGTAAAGTTAAGTTTTATAATGGTTGAAATAAAACTCTCCTACACTTTATATGTTACCTAAAGTTGTAGGATAGATGTATCTTGAAAAATAAAGTTGTTATCCAAAGAAAATATGGTTGAGTTCTTTATTGTTTGGTTGTAAGATTGTCATGAGGAAAAGAAATGGATTTAAAGTTCTTGTATTGCAAAAGAATGTTATTGCAACTTGTAGTTTTCATATTTGTATTGTATGGTTGCAAAGAGAAATTCTAAAGTATGTTTAATAAAAGAAAATTTACATTTCATATTGTTGAAGGTTGTATGTTTGAATGGAAAAGCTATGCATTTGGAAATTTTGAGTTATGAAACTAAGAGATGATGTCAATCTATCAACCAATGAATGGAAGACACCTTAATTAAAATTAATATTGCATTAAACACCAACTTAAGTAGAAAACTATTGAAAAATGCATATATTGAAGATTTTATTTTTCAGAAAATAGAACGCCTTCTGTGCAGAAAGCAATGGTTTGAAGCTGTTGCCCACCTCGAGCGGCGGTCGATGAACTTCCCCAGGGTAGTGCGGCGGTCACAAGACCACCGGTCTGCATAGGCGGCCATTTCCTCACTTTTAAAGGAAATATAAATTCGATGTGTGTAAAATATTGATTGAAATTTAGTTGAAGTCTAAGCTTTAAACCATCAAAATGAAACTACAACAACTAATATATAATTAAATTTAATTGTTTAAATCTTTCAATCCCTTTATAAGAACCCAAATGTGTAAAACTCATAGATTAAATGAAATGAGGTTTTTTTTCCAATTGTTGAACTTAAGGATGGTTACATTAAATATCAAAAACATATCCATGGTGGGATACGTACATTAAGTAAATGAGAAATCTAAAATAGTATACCCTTACCTAAGCTAAACTATGGAATGAAGGATGGAGGAAGATTTATCCATTTACATCTAAACCAAGAAAATTTCTCCATGGTTTCACTTCTTGCTCTCATGGATTCTCCTCCTCCTCTTCCAAAACTTGTAAAACAAGAATGAGTAAATGATGTTGTTTTGGGGAAAATAGAAAAAAAAAAGTAAAATTATAAGGATATTTAGGGCAACCCAAATCTAAGGGCTAGGATAGATTCAATCAATGGCCCAAATTAAACTCTACCTCACTTAAGTGGGAGGTATTTAGTTGGAATGAAATTTAAATTATAAAAAAAGAACATGGGTAATGGGGTGAATGGGGCCCTTTGTGTGGCTAGGCAAAATAATTAAACTTTTATGTTAGAAAATAAATGAATCTTGGTGCATGATAATTAATTAAACTTATGGAACTTGGTAAACGTATTGTTTTAAACCATAAATATATTTTAGGAAGTAAATTAATAATATTTAATTATTAATTTAATTATGAATTTCACAAGCTTGTGTAGAAATACTTTAACCAAGAAATTTATTAATTGTGGAAATGTCTAACCTTGCAAACCCCTTTTAAAACAAAAAAAAAATTACCGTAAATTTGACTATTAATTTATTAGTTCTATTTGTTTTGAGAGTAGAAATTTATGGGCATTACATAAGGAGTTTTAGTGAGATTAATAATCTTGATACAACTAATTCATTTTACACATTTGTATTGTTTTCTCAAGCGTGAGATCCAATATAATTTGAAGAGACTATAAATAATGAAGTTTGGGTTCAACAGATGGATGATGAGATAGATGTTATAGAGAGAAATCAGACATGGGAGCTGATAGATATTCCAAAACGAAAGGATGTGATATGGGTGAAATGGGTCTACAAGACCAAAGAGAATGTTGATGGTCAAGTACGGAAACATAAAGAAAGGCTTGTAGTAAGAGGTTTCACGTAAAAATATGGCGTTGATTACAATGAAATGTTTCCACCATTAGCACATTTGGACATGTTAATAATGGTTTTAGTAATAGTGGCTCAAAATAAATGGCCTATTTATCAAGATAGATGTAAAATTAGCATTTTGATTGATTTTATTGAAGAGGAATTTTATGTGAATCAACCAAAAAGTTATGATATTGAAGGACATAAAGGAAAGGTATATAGTTTGATAAAAGCGTTGTATGGTCTCAAGTAAGCACCTAGACCTTGCAGTACAGTAGAATTGATTCTTATTTGATACGAAATGGTTTCATTAGGAGCAGCGGTGAGCCTACACTATACACGAAGAAAAATGAGAAAGGTAATATTTTGATGGTTTGTTTATATATCAATGATTTAATAATTACGGGATATCTATCTACTGAGTCAATCAAATCAAAAATGAATAAAGAATTTGAGATGACTAATATAGGTCTTACAAATTATTTTACGGGCATTGAATTTCAACAATCAAGCAGCGGGAGTTTTATTTCACAAGGAAAGTATGTTAATGATGTTTTGAAGAGATTTAACATGTTGAATTGTAAGTCGGCACCAACACCATTTACATTAAGTTTGAAGCTAAGAAAAGAAGACATCGAATCATTTGATGATCCAACATTGTTCATAATGTTAGTTGGAAGTCTCATGTATTTGATGGCCATAAGGTCTAATATTATGTATTGTGAGCCTCATCTCAAGGTTCATGGAATATCCAAAAGATTCATATTGGCAAGCTAGCAAAAAGATTTTAAGGTATGTATCTGGAGAAAAGAATCACATAATATTATATTCAAGTTCGGATGAGTTCAAACCCATTGTTTTTACAAACATTGATAATGATGGAAGTATAGATGACAAGAAAAGAACATTCGGCTATACTTTTCACATTGGAACATGAGTGGTTTCATGAGCATAAAAAAACAACCCATTTTCACGTTATCTTCAATAGAGGTAGAATATGTAGCAGCAATAGGAGGAGCATGTTAAGTTGTGTGGATGGGAAGAGTGTTGTAAGATTTGAGGCAGAATCAAGAGGACGCTACATAGATTTATTGTGACAACTCAGCAATAACGTTGTCCAATAACCATGTTTTTCACAAGAAGAACAAGCATATTGATACGAGGTATCATTTTATTATGGAGTTGGTGAACAACAAAGAATTGTATTTTTATTTTGCAAGCTCGAAGATCAATTTGCAAATATCTTTACAAAAACTTTGGCAAAGGAATTTTTGTATATTTACGAAGTTGATTTCGAGTTTGTGATCTTGCATATAGCAGATCTGAAAATACAAACTCAACTCAAGAATAGTGAAAGCTACAAGGTGGAAATTATTCTTCATGGTTTATGATTCCATGAAATAAGTATGGACCATATGATATTTGAATCTTATAGTTGTTTGGAAGATAATCTTAATGTAGCATTGGAGGCCTTTAATTTTGGTTTTGGTTTTTATTTTAGATGAAATAGAAAATGCATTTTTATTTTGTGCCTTATTTCTATCTTTTTGGATGGTCAAGAGGTATATACCGATTGAAGTTTGTCCTTGTATTGAGGCATAATGATTACCTATTTTTATCGGTGGTGGAAGGATTATAAGTGTCATATCTAAGGATTTGAAGCAAGAACAAATGAATATTGCAAAGCATTTGTGTTGGAAAAAAGCATGACCTTGCAATGATGCAAAAACTAACAAAGCACATGAAATGTCTTGAACACTCCTCGCTTGAGTTTAGTGTATTTCATAAGGTTGATCTCTATATAAGGATGAAGGACGGAAAAAATAAAAAGATTATAAAGAAAGAAAGAAAATATATTCTTTTAATCCACATATGATATTTAAATAATTATTCAGCATTAACAAATTACTTTATAAGCTCCACATAGTATTGATGTTGCAATGATTTTAAAATTTAATTATGCAGACATAAACATCCATACTCATACTTACAAATTGCAATCAAATACGTGTCATAATACCTGATTTAAAATACCCATCATAATAATATTTGGGGTTGATCTCTATATGTAATATTTGGGGTTGATCTCTATATAAGGATGAAGGATGGAAAAAATAAAAGAATTATAAAAGAAAGAAAATATATACTTTTAATCCACATACAATATTTAAATAATTATTCAGCATTAACAAATTATTTTATAAACTCCACATAGTATTGATGTTCCAATGATTTTAAAATTTAATTATATAGACACAAACATCCGTACAGATACTTACAAATGCAATCAAATGCCTGTCATAATACCTGATTTAAAATACCCATCATAATATCTGACTTAATTAATATTTTATAACATTATTTATTGAGATGCAATCCCTCTAAGCGAAGCATGATCTGTTTCTGACCAATTTAAATGAATAAGATTGGAAACAATACTAAGTTTTAATACACACACTGTTTTTCCCTTATACATCAACTGAAATCAAAAGAGAAGAACGTTGACCTATATTTTAAACTAAGTTATCGTACAATATTCACTTGACAACATTATACAAGCTAGACATTAAATTAATCCTCCCCAAATATTACATATATTTATCAAACCCAAATATTACATTTATATTTATCAATGGTAGGTAAAGTGGGAAAGCTCCTTCACTACCCACCCAAATTCAAAGCTTCAATAGATAAACAGTATGCTATCGCTATATATATATATATATTTTCCTAATTAAAATGTTTTAAAACAGAACCAGACAAACTGTGTCTTTCTTTAAAACAATCCAAAGGAACAAACACACTGCCTTAATTTGGATACAAATCCACGTAGGCATAATTATTATAACTTGCAACTGCAAGTTATTTTATAGCTAATAGTTGTAAATATTGTCATTTGCAGTTGCAGGGGTCACAGGTGCAGTTAGAGCCGCACTTGCAATCATTCTCTCCAGCAACAGTCATACTTTCATACCCATACCTACTTCACCACAACAACAATATAATAATCAGTGAATGAATTAATATAACTAAATTAAAAACCTCTAGCACTCTTTAGATGGATGAGCTAACCCCATGTCAGAAGCAGTGCTACCAAACACAATTGCCTTTCCAACTGATTTCTCACCAAAGCTGAGGTCAGGATACATGCCACATCTGCACCACAAATATTCAATTCCTTCACATCTATCCACTGAATATTAAAAGAACTTGATTACGAACATGATGTTTACCCTACCATGAGACCAACTAGGAGTAATAACTATGGAATAAGAAAACTGTATACCAAATTTGACATAATAAACTAAAATCATTAGTAACGTTGTAAGACTAAACAACTTACCCATTGCATCCACTGCCACATTTGCAGGCAGATCCACATCCACAGTTTCCTCCACAGCAAGACATGTTTATTATTATTACCAGAAAATAGCTCCAACCAACTATGCTCTTCAGGAAAAAGAAATGAAATGCAGTGGTCGTTTGTGCACAAGATGGGGTTAATTTATAGATAAGAAGGTATAATGCTAAGGCCATTCTTTCGTCATGAATGACCTGATCAAAATGGGCTCCATTGAACATGGCCACCAGGAAGAATATCGTAAAGTTGTCGGCTTCATTATGACAAAGCCATTATTACCGATTTTACAATCTGAAAAAACTAGGAGCCGTTGAGATATCCCTAACGTTTAAATATTTTATATTTAATTGAAATTCTCGTAAGTAATTACTTTCAAATTACGTGATAGGGAAATGTGACTCCTTGTAATGCAAATGGAGGGCACCTAGGTTGATATTATTTTGGCCGAATAAGTGAAGCCTAAGAAAATTCCAAGTGAGTGGAGATTATTTTAAAGCAAAGGTCATATCCTTTTGTAAGAAAATCCAAGAAAGGCCATCTTATACGGGTCAATGGTTCTTCCTTTGAGATGAAATCAAGGTTGGTAGTGTCGTATGAATAAATTAAACATCGGAGATCACACATATTTTGATCAATATATTTAATAAAGTTAAGTTGCCGTCAGGAGATCAAAGCAAACCAAGTAGATTGACCTACCTATGCTTTGTGGAACCGTAGGCATCTCTAAATTAATGTTTAAGATTTTATGAGTTGTGCAATTCATTATTATATTATCTTAGTTTATTTGTGGAATCTTAGTATAAATTAGGTGTTACAGGTGTATTTTGTTGACTTATAATTTTTAATGATCTTTAGGGGTGTAATTGTTGTTGTTTGTTTATGCACTTCTCTCTTTCTTTGTAAATTTTTGATTTGATCATTTTCTTATAACATTGTATACTTGGCGCATTTCATATCTATATGGATGCTTCTAGTAGGATTTTTGTATCTCTTTTTTATTTAACTATCCTTATACATTATTACCAGTATTTATAATTTTTACTATTGGAGATCACTTTGGGAAACAATATGGTCCTAATTTAAACACAATGTGTCTCAAAATACACACACACCTTAATTAATTTACGATCTAGAGATATCTAAGACAATCAACAAATTAAGAAGTACACTAAGCATTTATAGACATGGATTGTTGAGCACTTATAAGAATTCCAGAGAAGATCAACCTTTCATTAAAGTATTAATTAAAGAATTGACGTGTGTGTTTTACACACACACCGCAAGACAATGATATGTATTCTATTTGAATCTTTGTGATTTCTATTTTTTTTCAAAATTAGTATTTATGGGCCTAACAAATATAAAGATAATATTATTATTGATTGGTTTATTGCAAGCCCTAAATAATATGTTGTTTTCCTTAGACGTTTCTAGATTTTGATTCCTAATTAGAGCACAATATGCATATATATCACGAAACATAAAAGATGATGATGTGAGAAAATGCACTAGCTGTATATGCCAAAATTTCACACACGAGCATATTTATTTATTTTATTAATGGTAAATGGTTTTTTTTTGGGGACCATACCCCAATAAAATAAAAGGTCAAAACTCATATACAACAATAAAGTGCAAAAGAAAGAGGGTCTATGAAACTAGACAAGCAACAAAGCACCAAGAAAAGAGGTAACCTAATAGCCCAACAAAAACAAACACAAACAGAGAAGGCATGGAACCAACCCACGATCAACAAACAACCTAATATCAGTTGAAAAGTGCATGCCTCGAGACCATAAAAAACAATAAAAGAAAAGAACATGGCAATACTCATTCCTTTTCTGAAATGATGGTGAGTTTTAGTTTAGCGTGTCCTTTCCTTCTCCGACCACCACATGTCTAATCCTTGTTACCATATTTCATGAAAATAGGAAGAGAAACTTCAAGATTCTTGATAGAAATGTGACCCTCAATGAGGGGCAACGGAGTAAAACCCTTCAAAAAGTCATCACCCTCACAGGGAAGAAGAATCCTGCATTGTCCCAGCGAGAGGTGAGAGGATTAGAGTTATGTGAATCCTTCTTCGGAGGGATCGGGAATCCTTCCTTGATGTCTTCCCTTGAGGCAATTAATGATTCCTCAACTTGGATCTTATTGGGTCTTGATCGTGAGATGTTTTGGAAGAGATTCCTTCCACCATGTTGATTTTTCCTTAGTTTTGGAATACTCGTAGTCATCTGAAATATATCTTGTTTGAAAGAATGTTCGGCATATTTATTACTTTTTAAAAAATTGTATAATCATTCTAGGACACTCATGTATTTTTTATTGTTCGTCCATCTTGGCGTATTTTTGGCTCAATCATGTTATCCAGCAGAAGTGCACCCTATTTGAGGAATGGAATATTTGTATATATCTCTCTCTCTCTCCTCACTTCTATGGATATACAATTGAGACACATCACATACTTGTGGGTATCCCGAATGTGAGGTGAATTTCCATATTTAAAGTGTTGGTTCCCTTTTGGTGTATCCCTAAACTAAGCGGTAGCGAGTAAGGGTTAGAATGAAATATCAAATTGATAAATGGGGTTATACACCATAGATTTTTGGCGGTTTCTACTATAGGAACATGCACAAACCGATAAAAAAATAAATAATGAAACCGCACAATCAAAGGGGATGTGGGTGAATTCCAAGGAAAAATAATGGAAGCTTTTAAGGGATGACTCACAATAACAGTTTCCAATATCATGCACACTAAAATTAATGAAAAAAACTATTTTTTGCAATGGGGTAGAAATATTAAGAATGAACCTAAAGAATTCGGGGAAAATAAATCACAAGAAACCAAAGTCCTCTAGTCCAAGAAACCAAAGTTTTGAGTTGACCCCTCGTGAAGGAGCAAGAAATATCAACATTTATGTCGATTATATGGGATTAGTGGAATGCTATACGAAATGACCTAGTTCTTGATGCATCGATTGGGCATGGATTCAAATACCAAACTAATTCTTTCCCTAAAAAAGAAAAAAATTCCTTCCCGAAGAAATTAAAACATGAACATATATGGAGAAACCAGATCTTGTGCACAAAATGCACTTATTGAAAGTGAAAAATGCAATTGTGCATAAGGAATTTATTGAAATGAAATACTACCTACTGATACTCTAACCAGGTGAAAAGTAAAGCTAAATAAAGCTTCATATATAGGTTTGTGAAAAGTAGCTTCCTTTTCTCAAAAAAGGGAGACCATGAGATCCGTTTTGAAATTAGGTCACATGAAAAAATTATGGAGATAGTATTTTTACCTTTAATTCATTGAAAGGACTAGTCCAAAAGATCAATAATAGCTCTATTGGATCGTCAAACTGTTCTAAGAGGTTTTGAGAATGGCTTTTGAGAATCAAGCTCATATTTATGGTCTAAAATAGGCATGACAAGCGATACTATTGAATTTTCCTATAAACTAGCCTAGTATCGAATGGTACATGGACTTCTCACATCCGGTATACTAATTGTTACGATATGATCTATTTCCTTGATTTTATTTACATCTTTACCCATATTCTAAAACTTATGGGAATGTTTATCTACTTTGTGAAACTATTATTCCTTTTATTTAACAGATTGCTTGTTTAAAACATCTTATGATATTATTTGTGAACCATTGCAAATATGCAATAGTGCAACAACCTCCAAGCATACAACACAACAAGATTCATTGCATTCATGTGCATCATTTTTCTTAATTTGGAACTTTTCACCTCCTTCATATCCTCATCCTCATCTAGCAAGAAGTCTGCCAAGATAAATACATGTTGTTCATGTTATAAATCCATTTATTCAT
Organism: Taxus wallichiana var. yunnanensis; assembly: GCA_018340775.1. Lineage (NCBI taxonomy): Eukaryota > Viridiplantae > Streptophyta > Pinopsida > Cupressales > Taxaceae > Taxus > Taxus wallichiana. The sequence continues at coordinate 853,871,879 of CM031243.1, forward strand.
TCTAAGATTTGACCTAAAAATATACTTCATTCGGAGCTAATTCTTGATCAGCACTTATGGGCATCTTTTCATGCATGGGTAGCAGAATTTCATTCTTGAAACCAGACACATTCAAATCAGCATTATGAAAAACAACAACTTGTAAATCATTAATTGCACTTGGAGATGGTATAAAATCCTTCACTTGATGGTGCTATGATAATTCCCATTCTTAAATGTTATCTTTCTCTAAGCGTGTGAGTATGACTAAATTGAAATTTTGAAATCCATCCCTAGGAATTGTTGTTTTCTTCAATTTTGAAATTCAAGCATGTTGTTTTTTTCTTGATTAGCTTCCCTCCTAGCTAATTTTTTGATCGTCCCCTTCATTTTTTTGGCTTAAGTATGAAGGAGGAGCGGTGGGTTGGGTCTTAGCTTGATTTTGAAATTTTTGGACAAAGGGATGGGGTTCAAAATATGGATGTCATGAATTGGAATTGGGAAAAACAACAAGAATTCTTGGAATCGGTAATTAGGATGCAATTGCTTTGATAAAGAAAGGGCATTATATTTAAATAGGGAAGGTAAGTGGGAAAATCCCATTGATAGGGTTCCTCAACCTGATGCCTATCATCCTCTAATGATTGCAAGAATTTGTTCAACTCGTTCCTTAAGAGCTAGGTATATTTGTTCCATTCTATTGAGCTTGCTTTAAAAATATTCCTCCCTTGTATAATATGCATAGTCTGCATAAATTTTTTATTGACCATAATAATGGCTATACTAATGACTATCTTGATCAACAAGGTTTGGGTCATGAGCATGCTCATTATGATAGGGTTATTACATTGCTACGGAGGAGGATATGGGTATAATGGAGGTGTATTTGACTAATACAAGCTCTTGGAGAGAGGAATTACACTAAGGGATAAATTTTATGATTGCATGACCTCATAAAAGATGTAAAATTGGAAGAAATAAATCTACCAAAATGAAAATAGGATGTTTAAACCAACAAAATAATCGAGATGTGTCTTTTAAAAATATCTTAGGCATGAATAGTTAGTACTAGTTTGAAATTAGATTTTCGGAGTAACCATATGTGTTATTCTTTGAGTCTTCAACTTCTAAAAAAAAATCAATATAGGCTTCTCACCGGGCGTGCTAGAAAATGTTATCTGAAGTACACCCTATTTGAGGAATGGCGTTTTTATCTCTCTCTCTCCTCACTCTGCGAATATACAATTGAGGCTATTAGCTTTATATAAATATTGATTTTAAAGTGAATAGAATACGATAAATATCAATTTATGATTTTTTTACTAATAGTAGGTATTTAAGATGCTTTTTCCCGTGAATTTTTATGTCTACGTTTAGGACTCGCAAATTTTGTTTCACTTGTCGAATGTGATAAAAATTATACCATCCCAAGTGGTGAAATTATATACATGTTAAAAATATATATTTGATTTCAATATTTTTATGAAGTTATGTTGGGCAAACAGAAAGTGCTCTATTTTTTTATGTTTTGAGACCACTTTCATGTAAAATAAAAAAAAATTTTAAAAATAAAATATTGCTCAAAAAATAAAAAATAAAATAAATCCCAAGATAGATTATGGCATCCAACTTCTCACGATAAATATACATATATATATATATTTGGTCATCAAATCACGGGCAAATGGACTACAATCTTATAGGCATTTTTAAAAACAAATTTCAAGTTATTGAATTTTGAGTGTTTAATATAGATAAACTTGTCCATTTAAAAATAAATAAAAGTATTTTAGAAACTAGATTCCATATTCTATGATTCATATTCATATAATTTTTCTAATTTGAGTGTATGCATTGTGAATAATCCCTAAAAGATGATATTATGTTGTTATTTGCAATATGACGTCCACTTATGACCCCTTTTTATCCCCCTTCTTTGCATTTACCCATATTGCAAGAGAAATTGTAATTTTTGTAGAGCATAGAATAGATAATTGGAGTTGAAGGTAGAAAGAGTGTTGCACACATAGCTTTAATTTTAAAGAGCTAAAGCTTTGTGATGAAGTGAAGAAATAAATTGTTTATGCACATCGGTGCTGGTTTGAGTAAATACTTTGTTTTACTTTCAAGTTTTTTTATGTTTACATACATAGAGCCCATAGATGCACGAGTAGTGTATAATGCATTTTCTCATAAAGAGAAATATACTTTGAAGGATTTATGGAAGAAACGTAGAAAATATCTTTTAATTATTCATCAAGCCATGCATGAAAACATCCTTCCCAAAGTGGTAGCAACTAGTCAAGAAAAATTTATGTCTCAAGGTAAGGATAAAGTAAAAATGCCAAGCTACAATTATTTCGTACATATTTTGAAAATATGTCGATGAAATATTCAAATTTCATAAAAGCATTATTTACTTTCGTAGTTAAATGAGTCAATCAAATTAAATCACATACGAGACCATTGAAGAAAGAAGGATTATTGAAAAATTACTAAGGATTTTTCCTACAAAATGTAATCTTTTAGTTGTTGTTATTGAAGAAACTAAATATTTAAGTAAGTTTCAATCGATGAGTTGCATTCATCCCTAATAAATAATGAACATGGGATGAATAGATCGCATGCGATTGTAGATAAATCATTGCATGTCAAACATCAAGTATTTTTGGAAAAGGAAACAAAAATTTCATCCCTAAAGGTAGAGGAAGAAGTTCATCTAGAGGATGCAGTAATCATTCATAAAACTCGGGTGGAAGAGGACAGGACTCAATAACACAACCATGCTCAAAGATGTGCTAATTCTAATCTTAAGTGTCATTATCGTAAGAAGTATTGACATTATGTTTATGATTGCGGGAAAAATCAATATAATCGGGATAGTCGAGAATCAAAATCAGGTTGGAATATCTACTCCTAGATCTATATTTATTATGTGCAAAATGATTGTTGAAGCAATACCTTATTTATAATTTATCAAAAGAGAGTCCATGTGATGTATGGTATTTGGATTCTAGTTGTAGTAATCACATGTTAGGTAACTTAGATTTATTTTCTAGTTTGGATGAGTCAGTGAAGAGTGATGTTACTCTTGGGAATAATAATATTGTGTCTATAAAAGGAAAAGGAATAGTCATTATTCTAACTACCAAAGGGGAGAACACAATTATGCATGATGTTTACTATGTTGCAGGTTTGAAACATAATCTTATGAGTATTGGACAGTTGGTACAAAAAGGATACAAATTTTATATTGAAGATAATGAGTACGTGATTTTGTAAAATTCCCTAGCACTCAATTGATTACAAAAGTGAATATGAATAGTAATAGAATGTTTCCCTTGATATCAAAACAAGGAAAAAGAGAAAATCATATTTATTTACAAATAAATCAATGAGTCGATTCACGGACCAAGTCTTGCACTAAGTCAAATTAGTCATGCACCGAGTCCTGCACCAATGCAAGCGAAGTTTTGCATTAGTACAGTTGAGTTACGTGCTCAAGGATCCCAATCATCTTTCAATTAGTCATGGAATATGAATCATGGATTTCACATCTAAGATATAAACATTTAAATTTTGGAGGTTTAAATTTTCCTCATATAAATAACCTAGTAAAAGTTTTCCTTTGATTTAGAAACCAAGCAGAGTATGTGAAGGTTGTATATTGGGGAAGCAACACAAACAATCTTTCCTAGTTGGTACAATAGTAAGAGAAAGTGCACCTCTTGTGATTGTAGACTCAAATTTATGTGGACCTATGCAAACAACTTCTATTAGACTTTTTAATATTTTAATTCATTCATTTATGATTATACAAGGAAAACATGGGCATATGTTTAGAAACATGAGTAAGATGTTTTTGATATATTTTATTAGTTGAAGGATTTAGTGGAGAAGCAAAGTGGATACTACATCAAAGTTCTAAGGACAGACAGAGGATGTGAGTATGTTTCCAATGGTTTTCTAATTTTTTTCAAATATCATGGTATACACAAGCAATTGACTATGAGATGTACACCACAACATAATGGTGTGGTAGAGAGGAAGAATACAACCATTATGGAAATGGCAAGAACTATGATGAAGGAAAAGCATCTTACAAATGACTATTAAGAAGAATTAGTAACAACTATTGTTTATATTTTTTAAAGGTGAACAACCAAAATAGTTAGGAACATGGTTCCTCAACAAACTTGGACTATAATCAAACATAATGTTTCATATATTAGAATTTTTTTGTGTGGCATATGCACATGTGCTTGATGAGCTAAGGATAAAGTTAGAAAACAAACGATAGAAGTGTATATTCATTGGGTATTTAGAGAATAAAAAAACATACAATTTATATAATCGGTAACTAAAAGGTTGTGATAAAAAAATATGTTCATTTTATTGAAAATGAAGCATGGGATGGAAGTATAGAGAAAAAAATAGTATAATAGCAGCTATTCCACATGATGATATGATGGATGAAACTTTACGGGAGAAAGGTATTGCATCTTCTAATGTTGGAAATGCATATCAAGTTGTAGCACAAGCTACACCTCCATCTAAATTTAGAAGGTATCTAATATTTCAGTCATCTTCACCATGTAAGGTACACCAAAAAGAACACAAGAAGTAACTCCTTCACCACAAAATAGTCCATCATCGATAGCCCTTTATGACGAGAAAACAAGGTGTAGTGCCCACTCCTCTTCGACATTATTTTCATCATGATGATATTACTATTGGTTTGATATATAGACATTTTTATTATTATATATTGATCATTATATGATAGACTATGCAGATATTTGCACTATTGATATGTTGTGAGTCACATTTTGATTATTATACACTATATGACACTTTGGTAGAAAGTTTGATATATGTTGATTTTCATTATTTGGATTTTATTGACACATTATACTCTAGATGTTCTGAGTATAATTATGATCTCATGGAATTTAGAATCGAAGTATTTGATATGTTGATAGATGATATAATAACTTAATTATGGATGACGATTATTGATTTCTATGTATATATTATTTCTTGATGTTGTTGATGTGGCCATGAGGCTAGAGAGGTATTTTTTTGTGTTTGCAGGAAAATTATATAATACATCGAAAGGGGATAGGGGACCAACCACAAAATAATGTTGGGTGTTTTGCAACATGGCCAAATTTGACAACTTGTGTCTAATGTTTATGTTGTGTTATTACATGCCTAGTTAGAAGGTTTCTCATGGGGGTTGACCTCACATGTGTGGTCATGGGGTGTAATGTTTTCCCCTTCTTTTAATTTTGTGTGATTTATTTTGTGTTATGTGTATTTAATTATTGGGAAATTTTAGTCACTTTATTAGCAATTATTAATGTGTCTTAATTAGCTAATCCAACTTAATTCGTTAACTAAAATAAGGATGTGATAATTGGATAATTATGAAGGTAGATGGTCCTTGTTTTTGCTTGATGATGAATGAATTTTATTGCCATTTTGGTTGGGTATACTCTTCCTTCCTTCAAAAATCAAAATTTGACTTGGAGGGCACTTTTTTGAGACTTGCACGCAACAATTTAACCTTGTCCCTCACATCTCAAACTCTTCTACTAGCATAACTTATGAATTATAGGGCTTATTTTGACCATTTTTATGCATTTTGGTGTGTAAAAACTGAAAATAATTGCACTTTTCTACTTACCACAATTAATTTGTCCTTGATAAGCATGGTATGAAAGTTGGAGTGTCATGTGGGCATGTCATAAGTATTACATGTGCATTTAATTGCTTTGGGCTTGGTGTTTGAATTTTTGTAATGGAGTAATGATGAAGTGGCATCCTACATGGAGCCACCTCATAATCCTCACACCCCATTTTTATTTATTGATTGAATTTGAAGGATTTTGGATTACTTGTCTCATTTTTTTCTTGCACTTTTGCAAATTTGGTCTTGGGTTGCGTGCTTGGAACCTTTTCATAGTTTCATTTGCATTGTTCTTAGTTTGAAGGTGTTGAAATCTTCTTAGAGTAAATATTTTGGAGGCTTAATGGAAAGGTAGGTGTTATCCCAAATTCACCCCTTGAGGTAAAATGGATAACTCACATGATTTCTTTAGGTGAGCAAGTAGAAATGGCTCGAGGAAAAAATCGGGTTTGGAGCTCCCTTTGGCTCTTTTCTAACCCCCTCCATCCAAGGAAAAAAATTAAGGAGTTAGAAAAAATTGAAAAAATCCAAAAATTGGCTTTCTTACTAGTGTATTGCGGCCAAATCGGATATATTGGCCACAGGCGATCCATGGGACGTTTGAGACCCAAAAGCCAAAATGGCCAATTTACAAGGAATCATCAAGTCAAAGTTGGATTGTTCTAGGCCACACATGGGACATCTAGATGCATGGGACCCGCATCACCAAAATCACCGATTTCAAAGGAATTGGATAAATTGGGTTTTGTGGCCCAGAATGCACAGTACACACGAGACATCAGGGCTCGAAAAGACAAAATGGCCGTTGGCGGTTCAAATCAGCAAAATTAGATGTTTTTGTCCCACGTGGCTGCGGGACAACGGGACAACTGGGACCGCATGGATGAAATCACCGCATCAAGAGAAAATCGATGAAGTTGGGTTGAAATGTTCCACGTGATCCGTGTGATAGTTGAGACACTAGGATGCGTGGGCTTCAAAATACTTGAAATAGCCGACTACGAAGGAGATGTGGCGAAAGTGGTGGTCAACGATGTGGTCAACGATGGGACACATGGGACATCAAAACCTGATTTTTCCACATGAGGATACTTATGGGTGGATTCGAGGTTTTTATCTGGGGACAAACTAGTAAACAAGGACCCGATATAGCTGAAATGCCTACATACAAACAAAAACTCATTTCATGACCCTTCGAACATCAAATGGCCATAACTTTTGACTCGAGCTCCAATTTTCACAAAATTTGACTTTCTGGAATGAGCACGACGTCCTCTACACCAAAGTGTTTTGATGAGGGTAGATATATGAAAATAAAATAAACATATTCAGCTCTAGTAAAGTAAATTCTCAGTCTCGTTAAATGATAGAAATTCTGGCAGACCCAAAATAGCTACCCACACTCAAATGGCCATAACTTCAACATTTCTCAACAAAAATAAACAAAATTGGTACCATTGGAACCGTGGGTCTGATCCCAATGCACATGATTTGAGAAATCTAGAATTTTATGAGAAATTGATGATGATTTTTAGAAAATGTGTCCAGGTTCATAATAATGTGATATTTGGTAGTTGGGATCCATTCAATGAAGCATGGACCGACATATCTCACTACTTTGTAAGTCATGGGACATTCTAGGAGCCTTTTTCAAGAAATAGAACATCATTTCACTTCATTTACTACATCTTGCAAGTGGTTAAAGGACATATTTTGGGATTTTCATTTTCCCCTCTCTCTCTCCTCTTAGAAATCTATAAATTGGAGTGTTGGGCTCATTGTAAGGGAGATAGTGTTTTTAGTAGTAGAACTCTATCATTTTTGTAATTGTGAAGTCAATGTGCTAGAGGCCATTGTATTGGACTCCTTGAATGGTGATCCAGGCCCTTATTTTGTAACATTTGAACATGTGCATATCATGAAGCAATAGATACAAGTTTGTGGATACTTCTTCCCCTGTTGTGTTGTTTAATCCTCTTTCCCTTTCAAACCTATTACAAATATATTGTGTCTTTCTTATACTATTGTAGGGATTAATTATCATTGTGTGTGCATGAAATATTTTTGTATGGACTTGCTAGATTTTAGAAGAAGCATTATCAGCCCTTATAGTTTGTAGTTCGCTTCCACTTTTCACACATTGGAGGACTATTCTCATACCCCTCCTTTTCGGTGTATCACTACTTTAGTGTAGGATTTTTTTCATGCACTCTCCCTCCTGGTACCTTAGAAAGTTAGATTAGGATTAGATTTTTTTAGCATTAGAGTAGATTGTGCAGGTAGTTTAGGAGCAAGAAGTAGCTTTCTCTAGAGGTCTATCTCAAGTGAAAGCAAGTCCTACAACTTGGAGATAGCACCCATGTTATCCAATCACACTCTAAGCTCAAACAAAAACATTTGTGCAAACCATAGGGTGTGGTGACTTGGTGATAACACTAGGATATCAACCTTTTTTTTATTTATTTATGTTTATAGATGTGAAAATTGTGTTTCTATGAGTATTTTCATGAGTGTTGTGAATGTGATATATTGGGGTTGGGTAGCTTTCCTTAAGAAGGGAGTGGGATATGGAAGTATGGGACCATTGGGGAGGGAAAAGGGAGTTGTGAGGCATGCATTTTGGAGGGAGTGTGATTAGGAGTTCCACCTATGGGGAGTGAAAAGGAAAACATGGAAATATTTTTGCATATTTGCAAGGGGAGAGATAAGGATGTATTTGAATGTTTTATATTATGCACATGGAGGATTTTGGGTGGAACTCATACTTCACTTGGGAGGAAAAAGGAGGTGGTTCCCATATTCCTTGCTCCTTTTTGCTTGATGTCAAGCCTATGTGTTGATTGGGAAAGTTGTAAATATTGTTGAGTATGTCCATTTGAATGTGTTGTATGTTTTGTGGATTGTATGTTTTGTGGAAGCCATTTTTGTAAAGGTTGTCAAAGTTGCATTATACTCCCCATTGTTCTTTGGTTGGGGCTCGAGGGCCAATAAGGGGATGGATTCTCCTCTTATTGGATTAAAGGTTGGGTGGAGAGCATCGTCTATACCGCTTTATTTGTATTGTGATCCATATTTTTGAAGAGTTGAATAATGCAAGTTGAAAGCTAAAATTTGGGAGAAGACATTGAAAAGAAGACTTGTGTTTTGACCTTGTTATAAGAATTATCCATGTTGTAAATTATATTATTGTTGCCACTTAGTGTGGAATTTTCTAAATCTTGTATTAGCAAATGAAATATGTGTATATTTCATTTATTCAAATTTTAAGTATTATAGTGAAAGAAGTAAATTTAAGTTTTCAATGGTTGAAATAAAACTCTCCTACACTTGTATGTTACCTAAAGTTGGAGGATAGATGTATCTTGAAAAAGAAAGTTGCTTTTCAAAGAAAGTATAGTTGACTTCTTCATTGTTTGGTTGTAAGATTTTTTGTGAGGAAAAGAAATGGATTTGAAGTACTTGTATTGAAAAATAATGTTATTGCAACTTGTAGTTTTCATATTTGTATTCTATGGTTGCAAAGATAAATTCCAAAGTATGTTTAATAAAAGAAAACTTACATTTCATATTGTTGAAGGTTGTATGTTTGAATGGAAAAGCTATGCATTTAGAAATTTTGAGTTATGAAACTAAGAGATGATGTCAATCTATCAACTAATGAATGGAAGAAACCATCATTAAATTTAATATTACATTGAACACCAACTTAAATTGAAAACTGTTGAAAAATGCATATATTGAAGTTTTTTTTTGGAAAAAAATCACCACCTTGTACAAAGCATCGGTTTTAGAACGCCACCTGGCTCGGAGAAGTGGTCTAATAACCACCCCTATGGAATGCAGCGATTACATGATCACCGGTTTGCGTAGAGTGGTGGTTTTGTCATTTTTATGGAAAAATAAAATTTTGACTGTGTAAAACCTAGATTGAAATTTAATTGAAATCTAAGCTTTAAACCATCAAAATGAAACTACCAGCAACTAGTAATTAATTAAATTCATTTGTGTAAGCCTTTCAATCCCTTTAGAGATAAGATTGAAAGGATTAAAAAAAAATTATGGCAAGGCATGGAAGAGAAGTTCAAATTTCACTTAGTGGCTTGGGATAAGGTTTGCACCCCGAAGTTTATGGGAGGTCTGGGTATAAAAGATATTGAGAAAATGAATGAGGCCCTCATTGCTAAAATGGGCTGGAGAATGTTGTCTGAGAAACAACCCTGGATTGATTTAATCAAAGCAAAATATTTAAATCATCAAACTGTGTACTCTTTTCTACAAGATGAGCACCTCCCCTATGGTTCCATTTTTTGGAATAATCGGTCAAGAGCAAAAATTTCATCAAGCGGGGTAGTAAATGGAAAGTGGGGATGGTAGGGACATAAACACGGGAGGATAATTGGTTTAATGGAAATCTCATGGATATATTTGGGAAAGTTAAAGACATGATCTTATAAGCAAGTATGGCATTAAAATCAAGGACTATATTGAGGGAAATGGTACCAGCAAGAATTGGAAAAAACTTATTGTGGAGAGAAATGATCTGAAGCAAATTACTTCCTCCCTTCAAGATCAATTAGATCTTATTCCATTAAGTCAGTTGGATTCCAAGGATGAGTTGGTATGGAATAATTCCAATGATGGGAATTACTCAAAACTGGATATAATAATTTCTTCCACAGTAGTCAAATAGAGTTCAATTGGAATAAGATTTGGATGTCTGAATTAACTCCCAAAATAATTTTTTTCCTTTGGCTGGCTATCAGAGGTAGGATTCTTACCACTGACAACCTGATGAGAAGAGGATTTATAATTCCTAATAGGTGCCATCTTTGTAAGAAAGATTCTGAGGATATCAGCCACTGTTCATACATTATGAGTATGCTACCAGAATATGGAGTTTTTCCTCTCTAAATTTGAAGCTCTCTGGGTGTTGCCGAAGGATCTTAATCAGCTATGGACTCAATGGAACCCACCCTTTAGGCATTGTGTTTTTAAAAGGATCGGAGGTGGTTATCCCTCATTTAATCACTGTAGGAAATGGAAGGATAGAAATGATATTATCTTCAGAAATAAGAAGCAAAACTATAAACTTAGTATTGGTAAAATTTCTAATGGTATCAAAGAGAATTTTGCTAGATTTAAACCCCCCAAGAACAGGAGATATCCAGAGAATGAAGAATACATCTTATCCAATTGTGAGATAGGAAGCCATGGATAGCCGGAGCAATCCGGGAATAGCATTGATAGATATTTGATTAAATGGAATCCTCCGATTTTAATTGGTATAAGTTCAACTTTGATGGGGCCTCTAAGGGAAACCCTGGGATTGCGGCAGGGGAGGAGTGATACGGGATCATAAAGGTAATCTGATTCTTTGATGCTAGGAAAATGGGAATTCAAACTAATCATTTTGCCGAAGCATTATCTTCTCTATGGGGCCTGAGAATTGCCCAAACTCAAAATATTCAGAACCTCATTATTGAAGGGGACTCCTTGAATATCATTAATCTCCTTAAACAAAGGCTCATCTATAAGTTAGAGCATCAAGGATTTTATCTCAAAGTCCATAGGTATTAGTCATACTTTCAATAACATCAGGATCATGCATACTTACCGGGAGGGTAATAAATTGGCAAATGCTTTGGCTAATTATGGCATTAATGTTAACCTCACTATTTGGAATAATAATAGCATCCCTAAGCAGCTTCAAAACAGCATTCATGCGGATTTCTATACGCAAACAATATCTTGAGCTGAGTTGTGATTTTTGCGTGTGGATAAGCATTAATAATACTCCCACACGTGTTGACTTAAAGAATATGATTATAAATCATGTCAAATAATTAAGATAGTGTGAAATATCTCTCTCGTGTTAACAAAGTGGTTGTCCCAAAAGGAACAAATGTGACTAAGGAAAATACTCCTCCTTTGTCTTCTTCTCCAACCGCGAAGGCTCCATCAAGATGGGTTACGGTCAGCAAAAATAAAAATCTACCCCTTTGAAGGGTAGCACTTCGCCTGGATGATTCTTTTCTCTGCTATTGGCTGGCTGGGCTACATGGGTCTCATTTTTCTTGGCCGGATAGCAGGTTGCTTCCAATGGTGTTGTTATGCCATTGTTGTTCGATTGCTGTATTTCTGTTGTTTTTTTGTTGTTTCTTTGTCGGTTGTTTGCTGACAATTTTCTGCAGTCGGGCTCTATTGTTCTATTTAGATTTTGATCCATCTCTTGTGCTTTAACTTTCAATTCTGGCTTTTGAGCCTTGGTGTACAAGGGTATAGTCCCTTTCAAAAAACTATTTTCCAATAATAAAAAAAAAAGATAGTGTGAAATATATGGGGAATTCCAAGTGGAGTTACATTGATTTGAAAATCGCGCATGCGGGCTGCACTGCATCTGCTAAAAGTTGGATACAAAGCTCCACGGAAACTGAAGACAGTAGTAATGTGATTGATGATAGGGAGCGGGCTATTCCCACATGTGATTTTCCGCAGGCTCAGATCAGCAGACACGCAGCCATTCGTGGGAAAAGCAACGGCTCTCATTTCCAACATTGTGTGGATTACAATAGATAAAGCGGATCAAGCCAAAGTGCTCACAAAAATTTGGGAATTTGTTGCAAAATGAGTTAAGCCACGAGAGAATATGGGGGTCCCCTTGCCAAATTGAGCCTAGTGCGGACCCGGTTTGGAAGGATAATATTGAGCTATGGAGCATACTCGCAAAAAGGGTGGCATCACCAACTTCATGGAGAAGGTTCATAAGGGCATGATCAAAGCATCTATGTGCATTTTGTGAAGGATTGGAAGGAGCGGATGTAGAATATGGGGGCAGAAGATCTTGGTCAATGAAGAACTTATTGCTGAAGCGACCGACCTTGGTTTGGAGGGCACTCTTGTTTCTTTAACAAAATGGTCGATGTGAGATCTTTGAAGAGAGGAGATTTGTGGAGGGATCTGAGAAGCTTATCTACGTAGTACGAGCCATTTGGTGGGCCTACTTGTTAGCTCGATCCCTCCACCTTATGATGAGGTTACTCACATGATGATATGGTTCATCTCCTTGGAAGGTAGGTTTGTCACTGTACCTGCTAAGCACCTTATCTTTCTTAACCACTTCCGTAGGAATCACTTGGTTTATTTCCCCCATTACTTGCTAAACTCTCTTGAGCGCTCCATTTTGGAGTTTCAAAAGCATACCCGGGTGGTTCCTTTACACCAAGGGCTTATCTTTTTGCTACATAAATGTTGTCTTCTTAAGTATCCTGGTCTCCCATCCTCTCCTAGCTCGGTTCCCCCTCTACCGGGTTCTGCTACTGCCAGCCCTGTTTCTCCATTCTCTGCCCCCGCCACCACTGCTGTCACCCCCCTGCCGGCCATCCAGGCTTCTTCTTCCATTCCCCTACTACTTCTCCCGCCCCCACTTTGCCTCCACCTCGAATAGACCGGTTACCAGGGCTTCTAGAAAGCTTAACCTTGAGACTCTTGCTATGGAGAAGGGTCCTCATGAAATTGAAATTGCACATGACCTCCTGAATATTAGCAGTGCCAGTCCCCGGGATGTGCATATGGAAAGCTCTTCAAAAAGGCTAGAAGCCTTAGAGGCTGATATGAAATTGTTGAAGGATGAGGTTAAGAACTTGGCAAAACAGAAAGGTAAGAGGAAGAAGGAGGAGGTGGATATTGATAAGCAGATTGATGATATCTACAAGAAGCTAAACTCCTTAGACTCCCATTTAGGGAAGGCCAAAACTCGACATGATTACAACATGGCCATCTTTAGGGTGATTGAGGAGTTCATTGAGAAACATGTCAAAAGTGTCTCCAACCTCAGCGGAGTTCAACAACACTTTGGGGTAATGATAAGGAAAGCAAAAGGACCATTGAGCAGCTAGATAATACTGACGCTGCCCACATGACAACTTTGGGTATGTTCCATTCCTAGAAGAATATCAAGACCAGCATAGACAAAGCTGCCAAAAAGTAGTTGTAGATGCTTTAGTTGTTCTTGTATGTTTTTATTTTATTTTTTGCGGTCTCTCTACTGCTTTTTTGCAGTATTTTTGTTGTTTTGTCTTGTTTGGGTAGCTATTTTTGGCTACTTTGAGCTTCATTGAAATCACATTTGGATTAGATCCTTTTCTCCTGGTTCTCATTCATATTCTAGCTCCTAGGCCATCTTTTGTACTCAAAGGTATAGTCCCTTTCAAAAAACTATTTGCCAATAATAATAAAAAAATCCCTTTGTGGGCACCAAAATGTGTAAAATTCATAGGTTAAATGAAATGGGGTTTTTTTCCAATTGTTGAACTCAAAGGATAGTTACATTAAATAACAAAAATAGATCCATGGTGGGATTTCTACATTAAGAAAATGAAAAATATACAATAGTAAACCCTTTCCTAAGATAAAATATGGAGAGAAGGATGGAGGAATATTTCTCCATGGTTTCACTTCTTGGTCTCATGGCTTCTCCTCCTTCTCCTCTTCCAAAACCTGCAAAACAAGAATGAGCAAATGAGGTTGTTTTGGGGAAAATAGAAATAAAAAGGAAACCCATAAGGATATTTAGAGAAACCCAAATCTAAGGGCTAGGATAGATTCGGTCCAATGGCCCATATTAAACCCTATCTCACTTAATTGGGAGGTATTTTGTGGGAACGAAATTTAAATTTAAAAAAAAATGAACATGGGTAATGGGGTGAGTGGGGCCACTAAGTGGCTAGGAAAAATAATTAAACTAAATTGTTATAAAATAAAGGAATTTAGGTGCATGACAATTTATTAAACTTATGCAACTTGGTAAATGTATTGTTTTCAACCATAAATATATTTTAGGAAGTAAATTAATAATATTTAATTTCGATTTTCACAAGATTATGTAGAAATACTTTAACCAACAAGTTTATTGATTGTGGAAATGTATAACCTTACAAACCCTTTTTAAATAATAATACTAAAAATTTATTACCGTAAATTTGACTATTAAGTTATTAGTTCTATTTATTTACGAGTAGAAATTTGAGGGCATTAAACTTTGTATCAGAGCCATATGTTCAACGCTTGGTCCCGGGCACACTTGGAAACATGAAATACAACAAGAAAAAATAGCACAACTTTAAACCTCAAACACACAACATTGCATGATATTTTAAAATGTATAATATTTAGAAAACTAAAACAAAGCCTAGATGATGATAAACTAACTCCCATCATGGTTTGTGTAGGAGGCACAGATTAGACGAGGGGTCCTTACATGTGAACCTAGATCTACCACCCCTATATTAGGCAATAGTAGCTATATTGCCTCAAATACTACAGACACTACATTATGTTAATGTCGTTATACCGTGAGGATCTTTAAGAGGCCGACCAAGTAGATAGGAAGGAAATCCATTAGTGGAGGCTTGTACACCATCACATCATAGTTTTGAAGATAGGAAAAGCACTCCCATGCAGAGTTCGGTCGGATATGAGTCACCACCTAGACAACACAAAAATAGAACTTCAGGACACAAAAACACATCTAGGATCCCTAGGATGAGGTTGTTCATGCGGAGAGACCTAAGGGCTGATATTCAATAGTAATAGATCACATCGAGAGATCTTGAAGTTACATTCAACACATTTTGGAGACATGGGAGGATTTCAAGCCAAGACATGGTTGGTTAGCTTGAGCGGATGCCTCAAGCTATGTCTTTGTACTAGTAACATGAAAGCTCATGTTTTTATTCACTTACTGAGAGACAAAGCTAGAGTTTGGTGGTGGACTGAGGAGTAGAAGCTCCATGTAGATGAGCAGGATGAGTAGGATGAGCGGGTTAGGGTTCACGAGGTTAATCGGGGGGCCTGAACTTAGACTTGGGTGGGGCGGTGCATATTCATTTCTGTAAACTCTATCACGAGGCCGTGGAGAAGGCCTATATTGCAAAGGAAACTAGGGGGAAGACTCAACAGGATCGTGACATAGTCAGGAGCCACATACAGAAGTTTCACAATAGTAGGTTGAGGGGATCAACTCCTCCTTCTCGTGGGGGACACACTTAAGCACAATCTTCCTTTAGGCCTCCTCATCCTTACCAATAGTAGAAGAAGACTTGACCACCCTTTCAACCTCCACAATGCCACGATTCTAAGAGAGGGCATAGTATGGTATCTCTAGTTGGGGCCCAACAAGACACATAATCCACCCCAAAAAGAGTCAATAGGAGTATGTCCACCGCAACACCCACATAAATCTATGGTAGGATCATCAGGTTCTACAACATGGACTACTGAGGCCACCTGGAGGACTATCTATTCGGTGGATAGGACAAGCTAGTTATTATGGATGTGGTGTACATGGTCATCATTGGAGAGAATGCCCTCACAACCCTGTTAATCAGGGTAAGGAACCTGATTCTTAGCCTATGGTTGGTGACATGGCCAGGAGCCACATGATATATGTTGTGGTTGAGAATAGAAAGGCTAAGCTTCAAGTCATGGTTATTGAGATCACGGGTAGCATTTGTGGTATTTCTATCCCTATCTTATTTGATTCAGATCATCATATTCTTTCATTTCTCCATATTTAGTAGAGCGATGCATGATTTTGGAAGTTACTGAAAGGCCTTAGTTGTGATGTTGAGATGTCTTCTAGATCTAATCTCTCAATGAAATCCTTATTTAAGAATTTTGTAGTATACCTAGGACCCTTCATCATGACTTTAGATCTTCATATCTTTCCCCTAGGTTCATATGGAGCTATCTTGGGCATGGATTGGTTGTCTGCACACAAAGCTAGAATTGATTGTTGTTTATGTGTAATCATAGCACCCTTGAATGTTTATAACTCAATGGGTTGAGATTATCAGTGTGATTGCATAACATGGAGATTTTCCTAAAGTGTGGGACTTTACAATATTGAAATATCTCTAGATGAAGGGCCGGTTGTTATTCTTCTATTCGAGATGCACACAAAATTTGCAGATGATCTACTCTAAAACCTACTCTAACTTACTAAGGAGATAGGGTTAAGAAGATGCAAGAAAATAACACTAAACTAACAGAGGTGATGCACAAAAGGAATGTTGAACACCTACTTTGAAATTAAACGCAAACATTTAAAAGTGTAATACAACCACCATAGATAGATAACCACGATTGTAAAGAGAGATTAGGAAGATATAATGAACATAAGAGAGGGTTCAAATCATCCACAAACTTATTTTAGTGCTCCAAGAATTTGATATAGGCCATTACAATGGACAAGAGGAAAAACTTGCATTACAATTTGAAATGGGAGTTTTGAACTCCAAAAATTCACTTGTAGATCAGAGAATAAGGGAGGGTACAAGGAAAAATTATCCAACACTAGAAAAATGCCCCTCCTTATAATATATAGGAAGAATTAGAGAATGAGATAGAAGAAATCCAAAATCTAACTTCAACCACCCCCAAAATGCATTGAATTCTTCTGCAACAATGATGGGTGCCATGACAAAACCCATGCCTCCATGTACTCTTTCTTGTTGGGAAAGAAAGGAAGCCCATACTTTATTATGGTGGTAAGTGAGAAACACAGGACACATCAAAAAAATGGCAAACTGTATTTTTCATTTTAAAGAACTTAGTCCCACTAATTTAATGTTATGGCCATCTAAAGGTCGAAGTGTCATTCTATAAAAAAGGTAAGATGAGAGTTCTGAAACTTTGAAACCCAAAAGTTTGAAAGTCTGAAAATTCAGACTTTGGGAATTTGGGATTTCAAACATTGAGTTCAGATTTTTGCGTTTTGGGGCTTGAGAAGTTCGAAAATCCTAAATTCTAAAACCCGAAAGTCCGAAGTTTTGGACTTTTGGACATTTTGTCTTTTTGGAACTTTTTCACTATTCATCACCCAAATTGTCTTGAGAGTTCTAAAACCCAAAACCTAAAATTTTGAAACTCCAAAATCTGAAACTCTAAAAGTATGAAACCCGAAAGTCCAAAATTTCAGACTTTCAAATTTTTTCCATTTTATACCTTTTGTATTTTCATCGCCCAAATCGCCTGGAGAGTTCCAAATCCTCGAAACCAAAAATTCCAAAACTCCAAAACCTGAAACTTTCACCGCGTTGACCTAAAAACCTATGTTGGCTTCCAAAATCTAAACTCTTTAGGATTCGGACTTTCAAGATTTTAGACATTTTGGTAACTTTTCTAATTTTTCACTGGAGACCTCTAAAACCATGAATTCTACAAATTTGAAAGTCCAAAACCTGAAATTATAAAATTTTAGACTTTAATTATTTCAGATTTCGAGCTTTTATCTCACTTTTTCAAATTTTTGCCTAAGCTTTTCCAAAATACCAAAACTCCAAAGTACAAAATTTCAGACTTTCTAGTTTCAAAATTGCGACCATTTTTGCCTTGTTCTCTCTTAATTACAAAAAAATGCAAAACTAAAAATTTCAATCCTTTGTCCATTGATTTTCCTCTTGAGCTCGAGATCTTCTCCAATGTTTACTCGGCCATTGACTTTCCAACCCTAATTTTCATTGAAAATCCCACCTGCAACCTAATTTTCAAAATCAAATGTGAGCTCGCATGATTTAACCAACCTCTCCATTTATCCTTTGCAAGGTCATGTTCGATCAATTTTTCCGACGTTAAAAATAGGATAGTAATTGTTACACCAAGGTTATATCTACGTAAATATGATAGGGAGTGGAGTTAGTTATTATTGGAGTTAGGAGACCCATCTCTATTCGCACCATATATACTATGTATTCAAGCGGTGTGCACAATGAGGTTGTCATTTATTCGCCATAACTGTTAGTGACCAATAAGAGGATGAGATTCATGGAACGTCACTTGATGACCACCCCATTTTTTAAGAGTTTTCTAATGTTTTTCCTAGTGATTTATCGGGTTACCTCCCCATCTTAGATAGACTTTCGCATTGATTTGGTTCCAAGCGAGCCTATCTCATGCGCAACATATAGGATAACCACACCTAAGCTATGTGATATCAAATTACAGGTTGGAAGGCCTTATTGAGTAATTCATAATCCATCCTAGTGTATCTACTTGGGGTGTACCAATTATCTTTATGAAGAAAAATGACGGATTTTTCTAGTTTTGTGAGTATTGTAGATAGCTCAACAAAGTAATGATCAAGAATCATTATCCCCTTCCATGAATAGATGATTTATTTGATTATATGAAGAGGTGCGTTGTATTTTATAAGATAGATATTAATTCAAGCTAGAATCACTTGAGGATTGTGGAGGCAGATTTCCACAAGACAACTTTCCATATGAGATATGGTCTCTATGAGTTCATAGTGGCACCTTGCAGTCCGAAAAACTCCCCTCTAGTATTCATGAGTTTGATTAATGGGGTTCAGTGAAATTCTTAGATTGATTTGTGCTCATGTTTTTTGATGACATTTTGATATACTCACGTATGCATGAGGAGCATGAGGGGCATCGTTGTGAGTTCTATAGTGTCTTCATGAGCAACGGCTATATGGGAATGTGGATAAGTGTGCATTTTTCTGTCAAAGGTTCAATACTTAGGTCAAATCATTTCGGGTAAGGTATCACAATTTATCCTTACAATATTAGCTATTATGGATATAGGATTGACTAGCACCAACAAATGTCATCGAGGTATGTATATTCATGGGGTTGGTAGGGTACTACAAATGTTGAGTTTTTAAGTGGAAAGGGAAGAAGTTTCTTTGGCCCGATGGATGTGAGCATGCGATCAGTACACTAAAGGAATACCTTATGAAACAACCGATTCTTGCAGTGTCGAGATCCTCATAGGGATATTTTTGTGTGTACGGATGCTTCTTTGGTAGGATTAGGAGGTGTTTTGATGTAGGAGGGTCGTGTAGTAGCCTTTAAGTCTCATAAAATCAAGGATTATGATCTCAAGTATCGACTTGTGACCTTGAGCTTGCAGCAGTGGTGCATGATTTGGTGTATTAGCGTCATTTCCTTCTTGGAAGGAGGTTCATTCTCAGGATAGACCATTTGAGCTTACGTCACCTCTTCACATAGCCCAATCTCAACGCTCATCAACAACATTGGATGGAGTTTCTATGTGAGTCATACATGGAGATATAGCATGTGAAGGGGAAGGAAAATTTGGTTGTAGCCACTTTAATTCAAAAAGACATTTGGTTATGGCTACTTGGTGGGTACATATTTACAGAGCAAGATTTTGGGACACTTTCCACATGACAACTTCTACCTAGTAGTTAGAGAAAAGAGATTCTATCTTAGAGACCCCTTGAGGGAAGCTTGATGGATTTTCATTAGAGTTAGATGGACTTCTCGAAAAGATGCCCGATCTATGTACCTAGAGATGGAAGTTTGAGATAGGATATCTTGGTCGATGCTCATCGTGCACCTTATCCAACCCATCTAGGGGTGAAGAATATGCACGCCACCTTGAGATAGTTGTACCATTGGACAAGTATTTCGAGAGATGTCTCTTAGTTTGTGTCACGTTTTTGTAGTGTCGAGGGTGAAGGTGAGGATCAACATCCGAGTTGGACTTATCTACCTACATGTTATACTGAAGTGGAAATGGGACACCATTTCCATGGATTTCATAGTACGGCTACTACGATGTCGAGATACCACCATGATTTCATCATGGTCATGGTTGATATATTGTGAAAGCGGTTCATTTTCTCTGTAAAGAACACCTATACAACTAGTGTAGTGGCGCGAGTATACATAGATGAGATTATCAAAATGCACAAGATGGTGTGGAAGATTATTTGTGACCGTGATCCCTTGTACACCTTTCATTTTTGTACTACAATGCAACACTCCCTTGATACGAGTATCAAATTCGAGATAGAGCATATCATCTAGAGATAGATGGAGCAGTGAATGAGATTTTAGAGGACATTTTTGGGTGTACATCATGGACCATCACTCAACATGGGAGGATTATTTGTACTTGGTGGAGTTTTCTTAATAACAAATTTTAGATTTCTATTAGTATAGCTCCATTTCGGGAACTTTATAGTAGGGAGTGTAGGACACACCTTTGAGTTGGGACAAATTGGATGATAGAGTATCGTTGGAAAAACTTGTCACGGGACATGGAACATTAGGTTGTTTTGATCGAGATAGAGACTTTAGGAGGCACATGATAGATAGAAGAAATATGTAGATTTGAGGATAGTTGATCGCAACTATGAGGTGGGCGGGAAGGTTTTTTTCATGTTAGACCTTATTAGAGTCATTCTATTATGGAAAAGGATCTAAGTTAGCTCCTAGATTCATGGGTCCATTCAAGATTTTTAAGTATATCAGTCCCTTAGCTTATCGTCTAGCCTTGCCACCTAGCTTATCTCATGTCCACGATGCATTTCATGTTTCTGTTCTTATGAGATACATTACAGATCCCTCTCATGTATTGTATTGGACCGCATTTCGGAGTCGGGACTAGGGCGGAGGTGAATTGTGGAGCCTCTACATATCATAAGGAGTAGGACCACAGGCCTTCGAGGCCATGAGATTGACCGGGGGTGACTCTAGTGGGATAGGTACGATGATACTCCATCCATATGGGAGGATTTTACTTTGTTGCGGACCTAATTTTCACATCTATTTCATGACTTCCCATAAGAGGAATTTGAGTCTAAGGGGGAGGGGAATGTAGTGCCCACTCCTCTTCGACACTATTTTCATTATGATGATATTATTGTTGGATTGATACTTATACATTTTGATTATTATATATTGAGTAGTAGATGATAGACTATGTAGATATTTAGACTATTGATATATTGTGATTCACATTTTGATTATGATACACTAGATGACACTTAGTAGACAGTTCGATATATTTGATTTGCATTATTTGGATTTTATACTGACACATTATACTCTGGATGTTCTAAGTAGAATTATGATCTCATGGATGTTAGAATTGAATTATTTGATATGTTGATAGATGATAGAATTACTTAATTTTGGATGACGATTATTGATTTCTATGTATATATTATTTCTTGATGTTGTTGATATGGTCGTGAGGCCAGAGAGGTATTTTTTTTGTGTTTGTAGGGAAATTATATCATACATCAAAAGGGGATAGGGGACCAACCACAAAAGAATGTTGGGTGTTTTGCAACATGGCCAAATTTGACAACTTGTGTCTAATGTTTATGTTGTGTTATTGCATGCCTAGTTAGGAGGTTTCTCAAGGGGGTGACCTCACATGATTGGCCATGGGGTGTAATGTTTTCCCCTTCTTTTAATTTTGTGTGTTTTATTTTGTGTTATGTGTATTTAATTATTGGGAAATTTTAGTCACTTTATTAGAAATTATTAATGTGACTTAATTAGCTAATCCAACTTAATTTTTTGACTAAAATAAGGATGTGACAATTGGATAATTATGATGTTAGATGGTATTTTTTGTGGTCCTTGTTTTGGGCGTGATGGTGAATGAAATTTATTGCCCTTTTGGTTGGGTACACTCTTCCTTCCTTCCAAAACTCGAAATTTAACTTGGGGGAAGTTTTTAAGACTTGTGTGACAAGTTAACTTTGTGTTTCACATATCGAATCTTCTACCAACCATACTTATGAAGTATGGGGCTAATTTTTACAATTTTTATGTATTTTGGAGAGTAAAACTTTATAATAATTACACTTTTCTACTTACCGCAATTAATTTTTCCCTTATAAGCACGGTGTATAAGTTGGAGTGTGTAGTGTGCACTTCCCTTCGACACTTTTTATATTGATCATGACAATCTTAACTATATTATGGACATTATTATAGTTTTGATATAGTATGGTGTTAGATGTCGGATCATGGATTATTGTTGACTCGATTCATATATGATGCATGATGATTGTTAGAGACATTTTATATAGATGTTGAAATGTTGTTGGACATGGTTCTATATATATATATATGGATGTTTTTAGGACATGTGATATTTGGATATATTGAGTAGACCGAGAAAATTGAATTTAAAATTGATGATTATATAGTTGCTGATGAAATTGTAAGTGATATTGTTGATTGTATGAATGTTGTTGTGATTCATATATATATATATATATTGATGATTTTGAAATTATATTATATTCATTTGGATGTTCTAATATGGCCACGAGGCCGAAGGGGTATTTGTATTGTGCAAGTTAAAAATATCACAACAAACATCGGGGGATTGGAGACCAACCACATTGGAATTATAGATGAATTCAACAAGGTCACCATGGCAACTTGTATTGTTCGTGTGTGTGTTTTTTATTATTAGGGATTCCCATGGGGGATCACCTTTAAATGTGACCAAGGGTTATGTGTATTTATTTATTTGGTTCCTTTTTATTGATATTTGTATGTGTTTATTAAGTGATGTGTTTACCCCTTTCATTATTTATTAATTGTGGTAAATTAATGTGAGTAAACATGTTGTTAAAATTAATTAATCAAATTGGAACATAAGAAAGTAATTATTAGAGTTTTTGGCCTAAAATTAAAGTGCTGTAAGAAATGTGTAAGTGATGTGTAAGAAATGTGTAAATTGATTTTGGAAAACGAATCACTCCACCTTCTTTTGAAATTCAATTTTTCCTTGGAGGCTGATTTTGGAAGCTTATGGGATAAGTTAAACTTGTCTCATACCTCTTAAATTTGCATGTCAACCTTACCTATGGTTGGAGGGTTTAAATCTAGCCTTCATTATGCATTTTTGTAAGTCAAGTTGTATGCTTTAATTACACTTTCTTCCATGTTTTCAATTTCATTCCTTATGAGGTGTGGGTTTGATTTGATTGTGTATGTAAAACTATCATTTATTCACTTGCTTATTTATTGTTCCTTGGAGATTGAAGTTGACTTATGAGTTAGAGTTGAGGATGTGTGATGTGGCATCCCACATGGATCCACCTCATCCTATTCTCTTTCTTCTTCTATATATTTGAATTCCTTGGCTTGTTTTTGGGTTTTCTTTTTGCTTCACTTTTATCACTTCATTTTTCGCGACTTGATTTAGGTTTTTGGAGCTCTTACAAATTGGGAGAAATTTAGAGATTGTTGCATACTTGTTGATTTTGATCTCTTGGTTTGTTTTTCATTGGAGAGCTTGTTGTTTTGAACTTGGAAAAAACTCCATCATGGAGAGGTAAGAGCTTAGCTCTTGGAAATACTATCCTTTTATTTGTATGCATATGTGAATGTGAATGGTTGAATGTGTTGTTTTATTTGTTGGCTAGTTGGGTAGATGGCCTAGGAATGGTCTAGGAGAATACTTTGGGGTTTGTGGGGAGGCATAAGTGTTATGGGGAGGTATAAGTGTGGAGGGAGTTGGGATTGGGTTCCACCTAGTAAAAGAAATAGCTTACATTTATTTACTCATTATGGGGTGCCATAAGAGGTTGGGGAGGTCTAAGAAAATGGGAAGAATAAGGGGTGCTTGGGGGAGACATAAGGGCATGTCGAGGATTTGAAATGATATATATTTTTGTGGTTTTTTCTCAGGTGGTGATACCCATTTCCCCTTTGGGAGGCATAAGAAGTATCGCCCATAGTTTCTTGCTCCTTTAACTTGCATGATGAATCCTGAGTATTGTTTGTTGTTTTGTTTATGTGGTTGCAAACTACGATTTTGTTTGGATTGTATTTTAAATGTGAAATTTTCATGTGTGTTTTGAAGCCTATTGTTGCCATGATTGAAACACTTTTCTTATTGCATTGTGGTTGGGGCTCGGGGGCCAATGAAGAAGGATGGCTTCTCCTTTTTCATTGGAAGTCTTGGTTGGGTGGAGAGCATTGCCTTTCCCCTGTTTTGTTGTGATCAAATTGAAATAAAGAAAATGGAGGATATTCATACTTGCTATTATGGAACGAAAGAAAATGGTTTGACAATCCTTACTTTGAGATCATTTCTTGATGTAACCTTTTCCCAATTGAAGTGGATGATCTTTGATATTATTTGTGATGGAAATATAAATCTCGTATGGGCTATGAAAGTTGTAAATTGAATTCTAAAAGAGATATACTTTGTTTTTCTACTTTTGAAAGAATGTGAAAGAAATCATATTCTGTATATTGTAATTGAGGAATGAAAGAAGAAATTATAAAGGTATCTCTTTGAATCA
This sequence comes from Taxus wallichiana var. yunnanensis, assembly GCA_018340775.1. Classification (NCBI taxonomy): domain Eukaryota; kingdom Viridiplantae; phylum Streptophyta; class Pinopsida; order Cupressales; family Taxaceae; genus Taxus; species Taxus wallichiana. The sequence goes on from CM031243.1 coordinate 853,896,661, forward strand.
ATAAAGGATTGTATTACTTTACTCAAATGGAATTATTGGGTATTGAAATATGATTGTTGAATGTATTTTGAAATTCTATTGGAAGGATGAAAAAGTGAATACGTATGGAGAAATGTCATAATACTCTTTTTTTTAAATAAATGTTTTAGAAATTAGAATTGTAATTTGGCATTTGAATACTTTGCTTGAGTTAACTTAGTATGTTAGATTGGGTTGGAATGAATTCATAGTTTTAAGTTGGCAAATGAAGATAAATCTATTCAAATTTGAGCTCTGTTAGATAACATTTATACCGACAATTATTAATCAAAAATTGAACAGAATGACCCCGCTGACACCAAAAGACAAAATGAAATATCAAATTTTACTTGTAAGGTCAAAATTACCCCAAACATACCAAAATACTTATGAAAATTTTATAGAACCTTTCAAATTGGGCAAAGGAAAAATTGCAAACTTCTTGTTGTATAAAATTGATAAATTTCGAATGTAAATCAATCAAGAAAACTTAAACTTGCAATCTATACTAAAATATTCCAATTAAAATCCTCCATGCCATTTTGGCAAGTGGAAAAATAATTAACGAAAAATTTAAACAAAATTGATAAGTTAAAAATACCAATTCACTTTCTAAGTGATGAAAGACATTTTCTCAAAATTTATCCTTTAAAAATTATCAAAATCAAATTCATAAGGTTTTGTGAAAATAAGACATCGAGAGCTTTCCAGAAAGTCCTCGTTTGCCAAAACCAAGTTCCCAATCAAAAGTTATGGCCTTATGAAGTATTTACTTCATTTCGGGCTCAAAATAATCTAACTATCAAATTTTAAATGAATAAAATATTCTTGGGCAGACTTGCGGGATAAAACTTTATTTTATTTTAATTTTTCCCAAAAGGTGCAAAGTCATGAAGTTTCCTACCACTCGCTTAATCCCGCAAGCCTTCATTTTGTATAAAAATGATCTAAGTCCAAAAAGTTAATTTTGAAATTTTTCCTCTGTAGCCCCATGACCAATCATTGATCGACACATGGCTTCGTTGGGCGTAGGCGGAGGCTCAGATAGATTTTAACCTTAAGCACTTTCAAAAATAAATTTAGAAAAAATTGTAAGTTTTCCTACAACCCCACACACCGTAGCTAATCACGTCGCCACGTGACTTCACGACACGTCGATAGAGGACGAGGATATTTTAAAGTCTTAACACTTTAGAAAAATTTTGGGAAAAATTTCAAAATTATCTCCATGGCCCGCCAAACCATAGCTAATGGTTGGTTGACACGTGGCATCTTCTCATGTCATCGAAAGTGTGGGTTCCTTTTGACCTTTTTGCCCTTCCTTTTGAATAGTAAAATTTTCCAAATGTTCCCACCAACCGCTGACCGAAACCAATAAGGAGCTGCCACGTGGCCTCCATAGGCATCGGCGTAGGTGCGAGTGTAAATTCGCTTTGTCCAAAAAGGGAAAAGCGCTAAATGCCTTCCTTGCTCTGTCACACTGTCAACACCAATCCGGCACTATGATAATTCTTCACTGGAACTCCTTGTGCTATGATTATTTACTAATGCACACTGACTTTTAGTTTGGTGGATGGAATGCGGAAACACAACAACAAACATAACACAAGAATACCATAGACTATGATAAGAAGGAATGATGATAAATCTAAAATATAAGTGTAAATTATAATATCAACATGAAATTATTACAATCTCACCCATGAGGTACTTCAAGTTTTACCGACTTCACTTGCCTTCCAACAATAACTATGGGAGAAACTTCACAATTACACCTCTTAATGGCTTCTTTAACACACCTTCAAAATGATGTCTTCCTTTACACACTTACTCATACAATATTTCTCACTACTTCCTTCCATGCTAAATGAGGGGGTGGCCTCTCTATTTATAGAACTTCCAGGGCTTATCCATCTTATCTCTAAGATAGGATAAGAAATCTACTCTAACAAATCATATCCCATACCTTAACACTTATCTCGTACATGTAAGCTTATCTTTTAAGATAAGATAAACCTTATCATTTCATATGGGTTCCACATTTTTACACTTTTACAAATAAAATACACAAAATATTTATGACCTCACTCCTTGCCCTTATTACCAATATAATATTTCTAATTCCTAATCATGTAGAGCACTGCTTCTCTAATTACCCTAACTTTGACATTTTAACATTACCGGACCACTTACGACAAATATTTACTTTTTACCACAACATTCCTATTGTATTTTGACTATTACCGTATTATACATTATTGGCGGTGTCGTACCAAAGAACGCCGTTATCTTCTATCAGACGTTACTACTAATTATACTTAACAACATCCTATTCCTAATACATACATTAATGAAATAGAAATTACAGAGGAAAATTTTAGTGTCGACAGAGCCCGTGTCTAGGAAAAAATTTCCTCCCACTCCACCGGTCCGCTTTTTCCTCCCCGTCGAATTTTCTCTTGAAGTCCGCGAGCCCAGGAGTTGGGAAAATTTCCCTCCCAGCCCGCAGCCCGCTCTTAGGAAAATTTTCACCCCAAGTTCCACCATTCTATAACTTGAGAAATATAAGGAGTTAGAAGGAATTCTTTATATCACCGGTAAGGTGATGAAATTCCCTATCTAATAGGAATGTTTTTAGGAAGTTTTAATTACATTATTCATGGGAAAAATAAAATTGAATCTTTAATCGAGGTTTTGGGAGTGGGTAAGTAAGAATTTAATCGATGATTTTAAATATGTATTCGTTTCCCCACTGTAATTAAACCTTTCTCTTGTATTAGATCTTGTGGAATTAAATATCTTGGGTATTTAATAGTTTTCATCACTTAACCCTAAAATTTTAATTAGGAATATTTACCTAAAATGTCAATGTAATCGGTGATTAAATTAATCCCTAAGGAGATTTGAGCTAGGTGTGGACTTATTATGTAGTGTCCACTTCCCTTTCACACCTTTTGATATTAATCATGATATCTTTGTTGATTATATTATGGACATGATTATGGACTTTATTATAGTATGATGTTAGATGTTAGATCATGGATTATTGTTGACTTGATTTGGTTATGATGCATGATGATTATTAGAGACATTTTGGATATTGATGTTTATATATTGTTTGACATGGTTGTATCATGGATGTTGTTCGGACATGTGATAATTAGATTTTGTGAGTAGATCTAGAAATGGGAATTGTTTTGATGATGATATTGTTGTTGAGTAAAATTGTAAGTGATATTGTTGATTTTCTTGATGATTGTTGTGATTCACATATATACCGATGATCTTGAAATTATATTTATATTCATTTGGATGTTGATATGGCCACGAGGTGAGGAGGTATTTATATTTTGTAGTTTTAAAATATCACAACAAACATGGGGGATTGGAGACCAACCACATTGGAATTCTAGATGTATTCGATAAGGTCACCATGACAATTTGTATTATTTATGTGTGGTTGTTTTGTTAGCAATCCTGAAGGGGGATCCCTTTAAATATGACCAAGGGATTTTATATATCTTCTTTTATTTGGACCCTTTGTTGTGTTTGTATGTGTTTATTTTGTGGTGCATTGACCCTTTCATTGTTTATTAAATGGTGTGTAATATTATGAGTAATTATGTTGTTAATTTAATTAATTAAAATATGTCATAAGAAATTAATTAGTAGAGTTGTTGGCCTTGAATTAAAGTGTTTTAAGAGATGTGTAAGTAAGTGATGTGTAAGTTAACCTTTGAGTATGAAACACTCCACCTTCTTGGAAATTCGAATTTGTCCTTGGAGGCTGATTTTGGAGGCTTGTGGGACAAGTTAAACTTGTCCCATAGCTCTTAAACTAATTTACCAGCCATATCTATGGTTAGAAGGTTGATTATAGACTTTTATAATATAATTATGTAAGTCAAATTTGTATGTTTTAATTGTACTTTTCTTACATGGTTTAATTTTAGTCCTTTGGGGTGTCGGTTGGATTTGAGTATGTAAGTAAACTATCATATTTTTTTCACCCACCTTTTTATTATACATTGGAGAATGAAGTTGAATTTTGGGTTGGGGTTGAGGATGTGTGATGTGGCATCCTACATGGATCCACCTCATCCTCTTCTCTTCCCTCTTCTATAAAATTTGAATTCCTTGCCTTGTTTTGGGTTACTTAACTTTGGAAAATTCATTCTTGGGTGAATTCCTTGCTGTTTTGGGAGCTCTTGATGTTGGAGAAGTTTAAACATTTTTGCATGCTTGTTGTTTGGTGGATTTTTGGATTGTTTTCTTGGAAACAACTGATGTTTGGAACTTGGGAAACTCCATCATGGAGAGTTAGATCTTGGCTCTTGAAATGCTCTTATTTTATGAATGTAAATGTTAATGTGTTAATTTTTGGGCATGTTTGTGGGCTGTTGGGTAGATGGGCTAGGAATGGTGTAGGATAATACTACGAGGTTTATTTTGTGGGAGTCATAAGTGTGTTTTAGGGAGGTAAAAGGGTGGAGGGAGTTGGGATTTGGGTTCCACCTTACAAAGAAATAGCTTTCATTTCTTTACTCATTATGGGGTGCCAAAAGAGGTTGGGGAGGCATAAGGAAATGTGAGAATAAAGGGTACTTGGGGAGGAATAAGAAATGTTAGAGTTTTGATATACTATATTTTGGCAGGTTTGTATTTCAGGTGGTGATACCCATTTTCCCTTTTGGGAGGCATAAAAATCATCCCCATAGTTTTTTGCTCCTTTGTCTTGCTTGATGAAGCCTTAGTAATGTTTTTCATGCTTTAATGTAGTTGTAAACTATATTATATTTTAGACCGTGTTTTTATTGTGAAAATGTTGCTTGTGTGTTTATGGAATTCGTTATTTCCATGAGTTGGATCAAATCTTTTATTGCATTGTGGTTGGTGCTGGGGGCCAATGAAGAAGGATGGCTTCTCCTATTCATTGGATGTCTTGGTTGGGTGGACAACATTGCCTTTCTCCTACTCTTGTTGTGATCACAATTTGGAAGAATAAGAAATATGCATGTTGTTGTTCTATAGCTGAGATAAAGACAGTTTGATAGTCCCTTGTGAAATGAAATCTTATTATAACCTTTCCAAATTGCAGTGGATGAACTTGTTTATGTCTTGTAATGGAAAGACATTGTATTGGTTATGAAAGTGTAAATTGAAATGTGAAAGAGATATACTCTCTTATGTTCTTTTGAAAGTAATAAATTGTGTTCTATATAATGAAATTGAAGAATGAAAGAAGGAAGTTGTAAAGTTTTCTTTTGGAATAAATAAAGAATTGTATAACCTTCTCGAATTACATCATTGTATTGAATTTTATCACCTATATGTGAGTTGTAAACTTTGTTTGGAAGAAAGAAATGTGTATGAAGAAAATGTAATACTCTGTTTTGTGAAGTGCATGATTTGAAAAGAATAAAAGTTGCATTCTTGTCTTTATCATTTGATTGAAGGAATGAAACCTATTTGAAACTAGCATGAAATGAATTCATTTGTAAGGAAAGTAAAATAAGAACCATTGAGTTAAATTTGTTGTTTCCATTCTACTTCACGTTAAACTCTACAACGTTGACCAGAAATGAACCGATCGAACCTGCAATCAAGAAATAACAATGAAACATTAAAATTGAACATGTTAGGTTGTAAATGAATTCAATTAGACAAAATCAATTAGGGAGAATCCTAAAAATCTTGAAAAATGGGCTTAACCCTCTTATAGTCGTTTTGTTGTCAAGAGATGTAGATTTTCAAATTGCAAGTCAATTAGACAAATTGAATCTTGAAATCCTTCTTAAATCCATCTAAGAACAATTCTCCATGTCTACTTGACTCGTAGAGAGAGGAAGAAGATAAAATTGAGAAAATTTTATCGGTTAAAATTTACTAGCAATTTGCACCGTAATGCCTATGAGATCGTTTTCTTAAAATTGACTCTTTAAAATTTATCAAAATAAAACTTTAATGAATCCATGTGAAAAGAGGACATCATGAGCTTTCCAAAAAGTCCTTGTTTTCCAAAACCTGATCTCTCCATCAAAAGTTATGGCCTTCGAAGTTTTTTCTTCGTTTGGCGTCAAAAATAATAATAATAATTTTAACTAAAAAAAAAATTTGGGAAAATTTTCCAATTTTTTTCCACGGCCTGCAACCAATCGAGGAGGCTACCACATGGCACCACGAGGTAGTGGATGAGGGGTGGATCCCCTTTTTAACTTAGCACTCAAAAACAAATTGGGAAAATTTTCACCACCGGCCCATGACCAATCAGGAACTACCATGTGGCGTCGCGAGGCATCAAGGGAAGTGGGTTCTTTTTTTGCCTTTTTACGTTTTGGAAAATTTTGAGAAAATTTTCTACATTTTCCCCATGACCCACTTTCCCCACATTGGCTTAGTAGGTGCCACATGTCCCTTGCGGACTTGCGGGAGCGCGGGTGCAAAGATGGCTTTTCGCCCCACACGGAAATTTCCAAAACGTCTCTTGTGGTCCCCAGGCCCGTGTGGGAAATTTTTCCCTGCGGCCCGTGACCCGGATGTGGGGAAATTTTTTCCCCATGGCCCGAAAACCCACCCGTGTGGAAATTTTTCTCCCACGGCACGTAGACACGCCCATGGAGAAATTTTTCTCCCTTAGGCCCACAGGCCCGCTCTTGGGGAAAATTTTCACCCCGAGGCCCGCCGGCCCATAACTTTTGAAATATAGGGAGTTTAGTGGACTTATTTATATCAATGGAAAGGTAAGGAAATTTCCTATCTAATGGAGATAGTTTAGGGAAATTTTGAATGCATTAATTTTGAGAAAAATCAAGTTGAGTCTTTAAATCTTGTTAAAGAGTGGGTATGGTGAGGAATTACCCTCTTAACCTAATTGAACCTTCTAACCCTAAATTTTGGACCTTGTGACCTCTAATAATTGTTAACAAGAGAAAAGTATATTATAGTAGATTATAATTGATCTAGAAAATTGTTTGTGACAACTGATGTCTTGTAACTTGGTTGAAGACACTTTTAATCACAAAAAAATTCCATAATTTTCTAACTAAACCTAGGTTGTTCATGGGTCTCAAGTGGGTTGTTTTAGTGGGTGTCACACTTGGTATAAAAGTAGTGGTTAAAAATATTGGGCCATTGGGAACACTAGAAAATTTGAGACATGAACCTTAAACGTAACACACTTTTAAATCTAGAGAACAAGTTAGCTTAGAAATTACATATTTTAGTAAACATGGAAACTAATTAGAACTTAGAATAAGGAACTAACTCTCATCTTGCTCTATGAAGGAGGCACAAACAAGATGAGGAACCTTTTCACATAAACCTACGCATACCACCTCTAAAGTATGTTATAGCAGCGATCCTACCCCATATTTTGTAGACTCTTCAAGATGTTAATACCTCCATGTGGAGGATTAGTAGGAGGGCATGCATCCCGGCATGATAGAGTCATTTCCATTGAGGGTCATGTATCACCCCGACCAGTGAGGAGCATAGAGGAGAGAATTCCATGTAGAGTCAGCCAGAGCAGAGTCACCATGGAGGGGATAGGGTGACCGAGTTTCAATAAATAGGGAGAGGGCTTGGAGCCCTAGGCTTAGGGATGAGCATACAGAGAGGCCTAGAGGCCATCGGACCACAACCGAGATCACATTAGGGAGATCTGAAGCTTTGGCCATCACATTATTTTTGTGACATGGGTGGATTTTAGGTAGAGGCCTAGTTGGTAAGCTTGAGTGGATGCTTTAAGCTTTTTCCTTATTCTAGCAACACGAAAGCGTGTGTTTCAATCCATCTACTGAGGGATGGAGCTGGTGTTTAGTGGCAGAGACGAGAGGAGAAGAAGCTCCACGGTAATTCTAAGACAGTTACCGGGAGATCTTTGAAAGAGTAATATAGAGAAGATATTTTCACGGAGGTTCATACATCGGCGGATAGATAAGTTCCATGACCTCCTGCGCAAGCATCTCTTACAATGGAAAAGTATGAGATTAGATTTCTAGATCTACTATAGTACATTGATTACATGCGGGATGAGAAGGTGTGGATCCACGAGTTCATTGAGGCCTAAATCTAGACATTGGAGGTGCAAATGCGCATCCATTGTCCACGAATTAGCCGAGGCCATCGAGAAGGCCTATATAGCAAAAGAGACTCAAGGTAAGACCCAAGAGAGATAGAAACCAAGTTTGGAGCCGTATACAGCAGATGTAGGACAAAGTAGATCGAGGGGATTAGTACCTCTTCCTCATGGTGACGATGGGTTTAGCACAATCATCTTTTAGACCATAGCAGCAGTAGTCCCGCCCACCTTATAGACCTTCACGAGAGGTTTGATGCACGAGAGAGGTCGGAGTATGGGGCCTGCTCCTAGGGGTCCTATCAAGACACGGGGTGCCCAGAGAGCTCACTCAAGCAAGATCTCACTAGTAGAGCCTCAAAGCAGACCGTAGCCGAGATCATCGGGATCCACACCACGAGACCTCAGTACCGACCATGCCCGCTACACAAGGGAGAGGATCAGGCGGTTGTTTTGGGTGTGGTGCTACTTGAAATTTTGGAGAGACTACCCACGTAACCCTAATAACAAGGGTAAGACAGATCTCGAGCCTCTTGTTGGTGATATGGGGTGTAGCATTTAGTGGTCGAGAACTGCTAGGCAAAGCATCGAGTACAGTTATCAAGACTACGGGTAACATTAGAGGCATTCCTACCTCCATTTTGTTTGATTCTGGTTCTTCTAATTCTTTTATTGCACTATATTTAGTAGAGTGATGCAGGTTGGTGGCAGTTAAGTAGGGTCATAGTTGGGATTTTGAGATGGCTTCTAGAGCTAAGATCTCTATAGAGTCCTTAGTTAAGGAGTGTGTGATGGATTTGCGACCTTTCACCACTACCTTGTATCTTCCTATCCTTCCGTTGGGCTCTTATGGAGTCATCGTGGGCATGGAATGGTTATCTGCACATAGAGCTAGAGTGGATTGTTACCAAAATATCATATCTTACACATATGATCTAGGAGTGGAGGCAGTGATAGTGGGGCTCAAGAGATTCATTTTTATTCGCACTATCTTCGTTATGCAGCTTAAGCGAAGGAGTGCGACAAGGTTTGTCGAAGTATGTTGTTACTGATTAGTGACCGATCGTGGACCATCACTAGATGATCATCGATTTTTGAGATAGTTTGCAGATGTCTTTCCGGGGGAGCTACGGGGGTTACCGCCCCCATGTGTGATTGATTTTCATATAGATCTTGATCCGAGAGAAGAGCCTATCTCACGAGCACCTTATAGGATGACTACTCGTGAGCTCTATGAGCTCAAGTTACAGCTTTAAGGGCTTCTGGAGAAGGGGCTAATTCATCCAAATGTATCCTCTTGGGGTGCCCCAGTGATCTTTGTAAATAAGAAGGATGGATCCTTGCAGTTGTGTATTGATTACTTGCACTAAACAAGGTAACGATCAAGAATCATTATCCCCTTCCACTTAATGATGATTTATTTGATCGATGAAGGGAGCAACAATTTTCTATAAGATAGACCTTAAGTCGAAGCTACCATCGAGTTGAGGATTTCAGAGCTAGACATGTTATCCAAAATTCACCCCTCAAGGTAATTTTGATAACATGCATCAAATTCTTTAATCCCAAGCAATTATGTTGATTCAGAGTGAAAGGTCATGTTTCTAAGGTCCCATCGTATTTTTCTAACTCCCCTGTCCAAGTAGAAGAGAGCAAGTTCTGAGGAAAGGTAAGAAAATTGCAAAAAACAGACTCGGGCCAGGAAAAATCACAAAAAATGGCTAAGTCCTAGACCAGGCAGCTTGGGACAGTTGGGACGAAAAGGCGCGAACCGGCCGAAATGAGCACAAACAGTCCAAATGCAAGTGGGACAGATGGGACATCCGGGCGCGAACCGGCCGAAATTAGTCAAGGCGGCCCGAAAGCAAAAGGGACGCGCGGGCCAAAAGTACGCGAACCGGGCGAATCGGTCGAAATGAGTCAAGGCGGCCCGAAAGCAAAAGGAACGCGCGGGCCAAAAGTACGCGAACCGGCCGGATCGGCCGAAATGGGAAATTTCAGCACTGTGCCAAATGGGACAAAGGGACATCCGGGACGCGAAAAGCCGAAATGGCCGAAGGCAGGGAAGAAAAGTCAACGTTTGGTCCGGAAACTTCAAACGGCCATAACTTTTGACTCCGAGCTCCGATTTTCATAAAATTGGACTTTCTCGAACGAGAAACACGACGCCCCTCTACGCCAAAAAACAATTTTAATGAGGGTAGATATATTTAAATAAAATAAACATATTCGGCTCCAGTCAGTCAATGCTCTTTCCCGTCAAATGACAGAAAACGCCTGCCAGGCCCAAAATAGCTGCCCGCACTCAGAAGGCCATAACTTTTGCATTTCTCAACGAAATCACACAAAATTGGTACCGTTGGAATCGTGGTTCCGAGCCCGATGCATAGAAATCAAGAAATTCCAGATTTGATCAGAAATTGTTTGGGTTTTTAAGAAAACGTGGCCGGGTTCAGAACAGTGTTTTATTTGGTAGCTGGGAGTGCAATTAAGAGGCATGGTCATCATTCCTTCTCTGCTGCAGCACATGGGACAGTATGGGGAGCCTTTTGCAAGTAATGTATACCCATTCCACTCAATTTAATGCCTCTTACAGGTGGTTGAAGGACAGATTTCGGGATTTCCATTTTCCCTTCTCTTTTCCTTCTCATTTTTCTATAAATTGGAGTGTTGGGCTCATTGTAAAGGGAGAGAGTTTTTGGGTAACAAAGCTCTGTCAAAATTGCTTTGTGAAGCCAGTGTGTTGCAGGCCCTTGTAGTGGACTCCTTGCATGGTGATCCAGGCCCTTATCTTGTAATAGACTGAACTGTGCATACCAGGAAGCAATAAAATACAAGTTTGTGGATGTATCTTCCCCTGCTGTGTTTTCTTGCATTCTTCTTGCCCCTTTTATCTTTCTACAAGAATATTGTGTCTATTATTATGTTCTTGCAGGAATTCATTATCATTGTGTGTGCTTGGAATATTACTGTGAATGCATTTTGCTAGATTATGGAGAACTGTCATCACCTCTTCTAGTGTGCACTTTGCCTCTGTATTTCACACATTTGGAGACTACTCTCCCATCCTCCTTTTCTGGTGTATCACCGCTTTAGTGTAGGCTTTCATTTTATGTATTCTCTCTCCCTCGGTCTCTGGAAATTTAGATTAGAACAGTTAGCTTATCCTGCATTAGAGTAGATTGTGGCAGGTAGTTTAGGAGCAAGAACCAGCTTTCTCTGGAGGTCTATCTCAAGTAGCAAGTCCCACAACTTGGAGATAGTACCCATGTTATCCAATCACACTGGATGCTTAGAGTGATCAAACTAGAAATTTGATCAACATCCAGGGGTGCTGTGATTCGGTGATAACAGTTCTGGCACGCCCGGTGGGACCTTAGAGGTCTTCACTTTCATTGCAACAAGATTGATGTGCACTTGTTGTAAGTTCCAGCTTTGAAGGAGCTTTAAAATCACACATCTGGCGACTCCAAAAGAGGCATAATCCACTGGTTTCTACAGTCCAAGCCTGACAAATTTATGAGAAGAATACAGACCAGGTCAAGAACTAGGGAGGAAGGATTGTTTGTTTATCTCGCATCTATCTCCAGCAGAGAAAGAAGGGGAAGAAGAGCTCAAAGATCTCCTTCTCCACCGATAGAACTTTGTCTACACCTCCACTGGTAGACCTTTTCTCGCATCAACAAGGGTTCTCGGACCAATCGAATGGCGCAACCAGAAATCCCTTTGTCAACTTCACTGGCAAAGCAGTTTCACTTGCCCTCAATGCACAAAATCCGGTTCCAAATTTTGCAGCATTGAAGAACATTCCATTTTTCACCGGAGAAAATCATACCACTCCCGGTGATCATGTCAAAGACATTGCTAACGTCTCAGGCAATCCATGAGATAAATGAAATGGACGTAGCTTTGTCCAAACCGTTGGCATCATCGTTCAAAGGGAAGGCATTGCAATGGTTCAGAGCCTTGCTTGGTTCTATCACAAATTGGAATCGAGCTTGTGCATAGTTCTCCATGAGCGGTTTGGAGAGAAGGGAGACAACTTGTCTCTTCTAGAACAATTGACAACTATCAAGAGAGCTCCCAATGAGCAAATTTGACCGACTTCAACTTCAGATTTCAAAGGTCTTGGGATAGGATTCCGGTGGCGTCGGGTGCCAACAAAGAAGGTGCTTTTCTATACTATCTTAAAGCTTTGAATTCCGATATTTATATGTTAATTCAATCTATGGGAGGCAAACCTTACTCGCTTCTTATAGCATTGCCATTAGGGCTGAAAACCTGCCTTATTCAAGCCGGTAAGCTAGCTCCCAGTGCCCCCAATTCCATTATACCCAAGTTTGGAGAGCCCAAGTACTAGTCAAGCACCTGTCTTAGCTCCTATTCCCACTTCCGAAATCAAAGTTCAAATGAAGCTTCCACTTCATCTCCAAGTGCCCCAAATGAGCTTCAAGAAGTTATGAAACAATTACAAAATTTAGGTAATGAGCTGGTCACACTCAAGAGACAGCAAGCTCAAAGTTTTAGACCTTCCTATCAGCCTCAAGCTCAACCAAATAGGCAACCATATCAACCTCAAAGACCACCCAATCCAGCTGCAAATCAGAATCAAGCAAGGCCTCCTGCCAACAGACCATTTCAGCCCTACAACCCCAATGTTGCATCTGCATCCAGAGCTTTGGTGCCAGTCCAAAATAACATGGCCCAAGAGTATGATTGGTGTTTCCCGTGCAGTCAGCCACATAACCAATCAATGTGCTTTAACGGTGCATTAAATCAGGCTCTAATGGTGCAAACCATTGGTGGGTCGCAAGAGTCCAGCCACGAAGGAGATCAGCAGCAGGAAGCACCTCAGCAAGAAACATCTCCGAACGAAACTACTCTTGTCAATTGGCAGGCTGAAGATTTCTGTGGTATGAATCAAATGCCCTCTCAGAGTGTTGCAGCCAACACAAGGTCAAAGAGGAGAAATTTGGGTGAAGAACAGCCATTGGCTTCAAGTACTCCACAAGCCGCTGGAAAACAAACTGTAGATCCAAACATGCAAGGAGCATCCATACCAGCTCCTAAACCAACTCAGATGCCAGCTGCTGCTGCTCATTTGCAAGGAATGAATGTGCAGGCCAAGGGAAAGCAGAGGGATACTTCATCTCCATTCAGTATCATTGATCAGATGAAGAGGACAAATGTAAACATATCCATGTGGGAATCACTATCTATCCCAGGACAGAGAGATTTGCTACAAGCTGCCATGAAGGACTGGTCAACTTCAAATCAACAGTCCAGTGCATGATTTTGATCCTTATCAAGAGATAGAAGAAGAATGAAGCCCCCTGAGCTAGGAGTCTATCAGATACATGAAGAAAATCAACCTATTCCTAGCATCACCAAGCCAGATCATAAGGACAAGAATGAAGTATGGCAATTGTTCTTTGATGGGTCAAGGAGTAGACAAGGTGCAGGAGGAGGAGCTATGCTCATTTCACCGCAAGGTATAAGGTATTACTCAGCCTTCCGTTTCAGTTTTCCTGTTCAAACAACACAGGTGAGTATGAAGCCTTAATTCATGGACTCATGACTGGGCAAAGAAGAAAGGCATCAAGAATTTACAAGTGTTTGGTGATAGTGAGCTGATCATAAACCAAGTCAAAGGAAAAATGCTGCCAAAAATGATCTGTTGAAGAACTACAAAAATCGGGTATGGGATCTTATTGAAGATTTTGAAGCTTTTAGCATCATTTCCATCCCAAGAAAAAAGAATGAAGCCGCGATAAATGGCAGCAATTGGGGCTGCGCATTTGATGATGTAGAAAGTATCAAAAGTGAGAAAACTCAGCCTCATATCAAAGTGGTAGTGAGACCAGCTGTTCCGGATAACAACACAAGTTGGCAAGTCTTCGAGAATGATCAACAGATTGTTAATTTCCTGCAAGAAGAAGTTGAGTTCTCCATGAGAAATCAAGACAAGCTGGAGCAGCAGTATGGTGACCAAGTGGTGCAGCTGAGGACTAACAAATTGCCAAAAGGCCTCATAACCTTGGAGTCAATCTTCAACCCGAATGATCAGTTCCGGAAGGAGAAAGCGAACATTCAAGTAAAGGGTGAAGATTCAGAGCCTATCTTAGTAGATGAAGGCAAGACATTACAAATTGGCAAAGTAAGTACTCCACAAGAGAAATCTGATTTTGTTCAGCTTTGTCAAGAATTCCCAGATGTCTTTGCTTGGACTTACAAAGATTTAAGAGGTTTCAACCCAAAGTTGGCACAACATACTATTGAGTTGGATCCAAATCCAAGCCTGTTAGGCAAAAGCAAAGGCCAGTGAATCCTCATATCGAGCCTCTCATGAGAAAAGAGTTAGGCAAGCTCATTGAGGCCAGTATCATCTTCCCCATCAAACACTCAAGTTGGGTTGCAAACTTGGTGCCGGTAAGAAAGAGAAATGGAGAAATAAGATTGTGTGTGGACTTTCGCGATCTAAATAGAGCATCACTCAAAGATCATTATCCGCTTCCATCAATGGAACAAATATTGCAGGTTGTAGCTGGTTCAGAAAGGTTTTCATTGCTAGATGGATATTCAGGCTATAATCAGATATTGGTGAAAGAAGAAGATCAATTCAAACAGCCTTCACTACAAAATGGGGCACATATGCTTACAAGAAGATGCCATTTGGACTGTCAAATGCCGGAGCAACATTTCAGCGAGCTATGGATATGGCGTTCAAAGGCTTGATCAACAAGATAGTGCTGGTATACCTAGATGATATCACTGTCTTCTCAAAGAATGCAACAGACCATCTCTTTCACCTCAGGCAAGTGTTTCAGAGGTGTAGAAGGTTTGGAGTGTCATTGAATCCAAAGAAGTGTGTATTCTTGGCACACGAAGGCAAATTGTTGGGCCACATTGTCTCTAGGGAAGGGCTAACAATTGATCCTGAAAGGGTTGAAGCCATCCGAACGCTTCCATTGCCACACCACAAGAAATCTCTCCAAAGCTTCTTAGGAAGGATAAACTTTGTCCGCAGATTTGTGCCTAATTTTGCCACTCTTGTGAAGCCTCTAACAATGATGTTGAAGAAGAGTCTGGCATTCAAATGGACAGCAGAAGGCAAAGAGAGTTTTGAAGACATCAAGCATGCAATATCACAAGCTCCAACTCTTATCAACCCAGATTTCTCAAAGGACTTCATGTTGTATGCATTTGGAGGATCAGATACAATCTCAGCTATCTTGACACAGCTGAATAGAGAAGGTTCAGAACAGCCCATAGCATTCTTCAGCCAAACCTTGGAAGATTACGAAATAAAGTATTCTTTCATCGAAAAGCATGTCCTTGCCGTCATCAGGAGCTTGAAGAAGTTCAGACACTTGGTCTCAAACAATAAGATTCAACTGCTGGTGTCTCATGCTGGTGTCAAGGACTTCCTCCTAAACAAGGATTTAAATGAGAAGAGAGCAGGTTGGATCACTCGGGTAATGGAATATGATATTGAAATCAAAGTGACCAAGCTAGTTCGTGGCAAAGGCTTATGTGAGCAGCTCGCTTCCAAACAACCAGACGAGTCAAAAAGTGAAGAGGATGTTGTCTTGCTACTACTACAGAATGATCAAGAACAACCAGCTGATGATGCATCCATCCCATGTTGGACTCAAGACTTGGTGCATTACCTCCAAACAGGCTTGTGCCCCCCAGAAGTGAGCAAAGCAAAGAGGAGATACTTCAGATTACAAGCCATTCCATATGTGCTTGTTGACGGAGTTTTGTTCAAGAAGGACATCAATGGTGTTCTATTAAGATGCATTGGAACAGGTCAAGTTGAGAAGATCTTACACGAGTTCCATGACGGGGAAGCAGGAGGCCACTTTGCTCCACGAGTGACAGCTCTCAAAATCATGAAAGTTGGTTACTATTGGCCTACTATGTTCAATGATTGCTACTCATGGGTCAAGAAATGCAAGAGATGTGCATTCTTCACAGGGAAAGAAAGGTTAGCAGCGCTGCCCCTTCATCCAATTTCAGTAAATCAGCCATTCATGCAATGGGGATTGGACTTCATTGGAGTCATCAATCCCAATTCAAGTCAAGGCCACAAGTGGATACTAACAACAATGGATTATTTCACCAAGTGGACCGAAGCAGTGGCACTCAAGGAGGAAAATGAATCTAATATCTTAGATTTCTATGAAGGGATAGTCACGAGGTTTGGTGCCCCTGCCACTATCATATCAGATAATGCATTGGCATTCCTTGGCACAAAGATCACTGAGTGGGCTGTAAAAAATTGTGTGTATCTCAGCACTTCATCAAACTATTACCCTCAAGGTAATGGCCAAGCCGAGTCTACAAACAAGAATCTACTAAGAATCATCAGGAGGACTCTTGATGAGAATCAGAGGACTTGGCACGCAAAGCTCAAATCAGCCCTATGGGCTGATAGGATCACGCCCAAGAGATCTACAGGAAGCTCTCCATACAAGCTTGTGTACGGGAAGGAAGCAGTTCTACCCATATCACTCGAGTTGCCAGCATTGGAACTCATGAAACAGTTGGAACTAGCTGAGTTTGAACCTATGGAAATCAGGTATGCAGAGCTGATGGAATTAGAAGAGACAAGAGAGCATGCAGCCCAAGCAATAGAGAAGGATCAAGCCCTGATCAAGAAGACTTTTGATAAGAAAGCCAAGGCCAGGATATTGCAAATTGGAGATTTGGTACTGAAGTGGGATGCTGATCGTGCAAAACCAGGAAAGCACTCCAAGTTTGATGCCATCTGGAGTGGCCCATACATGATCATCGAATGCAAAGGTAGCAATGCTTTCCGACTGGCTAAGTTGGATGGTGAAGAATTGCAGATTCCGGTCAATGGGATCTATCTCAAACGCTGCTACTAGAAAGAAATTTTCACCCTTGTAAATATTAATTTAGATTTTCCATTCCTCTAAGTGCTTATGCACATTGTACTGCTGTTAGAGTAGTTTTTATTTCCCTAAGTGCTTGTGCACATGTCCTATTGCTTCTAGTATGTGCATGTTTGCAGTTCATCAAGCTCCTGAGAAAGAATTTGCAGCCATAAGAAAACCAGCTCAACGAATGATTCAATGGCTCAAGGACACAGGTTTTCAAATTTCAGATCAGCTGAGAGGTTATCAAACAGACTCCATGCCCAATGGATTGCTACAAGTGGCTGGCCATTCTTCATCTGGGGCAGCAGATGACCCCGTTGAAGTCGCAAAATTGTTATCCAAAATTCACCCTCAAGGTAATTTTGATAACATGCATCAAATTCTTTAATCCCAAGCAATTATGTTGATTCAGTGAAAGGTCATGTTTCTAAGGTCCCCGTATTTTTCTAACTCCCCGTCCAAGTAGAAGAGAGAAAGTTCGAGGAAAGGTAAAAAATTGCAAAAAACAAGCTCGGGCCAGAAAAATCACAAAAATGGCTAAGTCCTAGTCAGGTGGACTTGGGACATTGGGTTGGGCGTGAAAGGCCGAAAGGCTGGGCGGCGCGAAATAAGGACAAATCCGGGTCCAAATGCAAGTAAATCCAGATGGGATTGATCCGTTGAAAGCACGAACTGGGCTGAAATTAGTACGCGAACCCGGCCGAACCGTGAAAGCAAGGAAGGGATGCGGGACCGCGTGGGACAAAGTACGCGAACCGGTGAATCGGCGAAATGAGTCAAGGCGGCCCGAAATAACTGGGACGCAAAAAGTACGCGAACCGGCCGAACTGGTGAATCGGGAAAATTTGTCCCAGACGGTCCGAAAGAAAATGGGACATCTGGGCCGCGAGTACGCGAACCGGCCGGTTCGGCCGAAATGGGAAATTTTCAAGCCTTTGGGACAAAGGGACGTATGGGACGCGGAAATGGGACAAAGGGACATCCGGGACGCGAAAAGCCGAAATGGCGGCGGGGAATAATGGAAGCCCATTTCGGGTGGTTTGGAAGAATTTTTCCCATTCAGTCATTGGGATGTTTGGGACAAAGGAAACTTCAAACGGCCATAACTTTTGAGAAAAGTCCGATTTTCATAAAATTGACTTTTCGAACGAGCACGAGCGTCTCTACGCCACAAAAACAATTTTAATGAGGGTAGATATATTTAAATAAAAGAAACATATTCGGCTCCAGTCAGTTAATGCTCTTTCCGTCAAATGACAGAAAACGCCTGCAGCCCAAAATAGCTGCCCGCACTCAGAAGGCCATAACTTTTGCATTTCTCAACGAAATCGCACAAAATTGGTACTGTTGGAATCGTGGTTCCGAGCCCGATGCATAGAAATCAAGAAATTCCAGATTTGATTAGAAATTGATTGAGTTTTTTAAGAAAACGTGGCCGGGTTCAGAACAGTGTTTTATTTGGTAGCTGGGAGTGCAATTAAGAGGCATGGTCATCATTCTTTCTCTGCTGCAGCACATGGGACAGTATGGGGAGCCTTTTGCAAGTAATGTATAACCATTCCACTCAATTTAATGCCTCTTACAGGTGGTTGAAGGACAGATTTCGGGATTTCCATTTTCCCTTCTCTTCTCCTTCTCATTTTTCTATAAATTGGAGTGTTGGGCTCATCAGAAGGGGAGAGAGTTTTTGGGTAACAAAGCTCTGTCAAAATTGCTTTGTGAAGCCAGTGTGTTGCAGGCCCTTGTAGTGGACTCCTTGCATGGTGATCCAGGCCCTTATCTTGTAATAGACTGAACTGTGCATACCAGGAAGCAATAAAATACAAGTTTGTGGATGTATCTTCCCCTGCTGTGTTTTCTTGCATTCTTCTTGCCCCTTTTATCTTTCTACAAGAATATTGTGTCTATTATTATGTTCTTGCAGGAATTCATTATCATTGTGTGTGCTTGGAATATTATTGTGAATGCATTTTGCTAGATTATGGAGAACTGTCATCACCTCTTCTAGTGTGCACTTTTCCTCTGTATTTCACACATTTGGAGACTACTCTCCCATCCTCCTTTTCTACGGTGAATCACCGCTTTAGTGTAGGTTTTCATTTTATGTATTCTCTCTCCTGGTCTCTTGGAAATTTAGATTAGAATAGTTAGCTTATCTTGCATTAGAGTAGATTGTGGCGGGTAGTTTAGGAGCAAGAACCGGCTTTTCTCGGAGGTCTATCTCAAGTAGCAAGTCCCACAACTTGGAGATAGTACCCATGTTATCCAATCACACCGGATGCTTAGAGTGATCAAACTAGAAATCGATCAACATCCAGGGGTGCTTTGTGATTCGGTGATAACAAGACATTATAAGACCGCCTTCCGTATGAGATATGGCCACATGAGTTCACATTGGTACCTTTTGGTTTGACTAATAGAAGTTGTTTATGAGTTTGATGAATGGGGTTTTAGGACCTTCTTTTATCACTTTGTGATTATCTTCCTTGATGACATTTTGATTTACTCACGTACGCGTGAAGAGCACGAGGGCACCTTTGCTAGGTTCTTGGTGTATTCGGGAGCAAAGAACTTTACAGGAACCTAAAGAAGTGTGCATTCTTTCAAATGGAGGTGCAATATTTGGGTCATATCATTTTTGGGGAAGGTATCATCATCGATCCTTCCAAGATTAGAGTTATTATGCATTGGCCAACACCCACTACTATGACTGAAGTCTTCATGGGATTGGCAAGAGTTACTATAGGATATTTGTTCAGACTTCTCTCGGATTTGGTGCACTCCCGTCACTTCCCTTGGGAAAGGGAAGAAGTTTTTTTGGTTAGACAGGTGTGAGTAGGCCTTCAGGACACTAAAGGAATGTCTCACTACAACACCTATTCTTGCAGTGTCGGATCCACATGGTGAGTTTTTCATTTGCATGGATGCTTCTTTAGTAAGACTTGGAGGTGTGTTGATGAAGAGGGTAGAGTAATGGATTTTGAGTCTCACAAACTCAAATATTACGAGCTTAATTATCTGACTCATGATCTTGACCTTGCGGAAGTTGTGCATGCTTTGGTTCGATGAAGGAGCTTTCTACTTGGTCGAGATTCACACTTAGGACGGATCATTTGAGTCTTCGCCACCTTTTCATGTAGCCCAATCTCAAGGCTCACAACGGTGTTGGATGGAGTTACTTTGGGAGTTATGATATGGATATTGAGCATGTGAAGGAAAGGAGAATGGATCTGGCAAATAGAGACATGTGGCTATGGCCACCTCAATGGGCACATTATTTTGGAGTAGGATTCTTTAACTTCCTCTTAATATTCTACATTGTAGTTTGAGTAGAGATCGAGTCTCAAAGACCCTCAGAGGGGAAGTTTTATGGTTTTTCTTTAGAGGCAAATGGCCTTCTCAAGCACATGAGGTCAGATTTATGTTCCTAGAGATAGAGGATTGGGGCATGACTTATTGACAGAGAGGCACATCATGCACCTTATTCAACCCATCCCGGGGTGAAGAAGATGCATGCTACTTTAAGACCAGTTGTATCACTGGAGAGGACTTTGCAGACGTGGCTGGTTCAATTTGTGTCACATTTTTTGAGTGCTAAAAGTGAAGACCGAGCATCAACATCTATCGACCTTCTCTTTCCTCATGCTATACCGGAATGGAAGTGGGACACCAATTCCATGGACTTCATTATTAGACTACCGATGTCGAGATATCACCACGATGCCATCATGGTCACGGTTGATAAATTGACAAAAGTGGCTCACTTTTATTCGATAAAGACCACTTATATAGAGCCAATGCAATGGCACGGGGATATCTTGATGAGATTTTAGGTTGCACGAGATTCTGGAAGATCATTAATGACCGTGATCCTTTGTATACTTCCCATTTTGGACTACCATACAAAGACACCTTCGGGACAAGAATCAACTTCAAGCACATGACATATCACCCCGAGACAAATGGACAGACCGAGTAGGTGAATCGATTATAGAGGATATGCTCAGGATGTATGTGAAGGATCAACATTCTAGATGGTAGGAGTACTGTACTAGGTGGAGTTCACCTATAATAATAGTTTTTAGAGTTCTATACACATGGCTCCTTTTTAGGCTTTGTATGGTAGAGAGTGCATGACACCTCTTAGTTGGGACGGAGTTAGAGGACATGGTTTCTCTTGGACCAACTTTTTTGCGAGGACATGGAGGAGCATGTGGTTTTGATCAAATAGACTTGGCAGGAGGCACAAGATAGGTAAAATAAGTATGTAGATCAGCATAGGACTCGACCGTAGTTTTGATGTGGGCATAAAGGTGTTCCTTCGTGTCGTGCCACATAAGATCCATATCCGTTATGGAAAAGGTTATAATTAGCTCTTCTATATTCCTTGGTCCTTTTGAGATCTTGGAGCGTATGGCCCTTTGGCCTATCGTCCAGCATTTCCACCTACCTTGTCTCGTATACATGATGTGTTTCATGTTTTAGTTCTTAGGAGATATGTTTCCGATCCTTCTCATGTGTTACATTAGACATCATTATAAATGCGGGATCAAGGTAGGTGATGGTGGAGCCCGTTCATATCGTAGATCGCAGGAGAACGAGCCTTGAGGCAGAGAGGTTGATCGTGTCCGCGTGCAAAGTGGGACATATATGATGAGACTTCAGCTACATGGGAGGATGCTACTTTACTACGAGTTCAGTTTCAACATTTGTTCCAATGACTTCCAAGAGGAAGTCAAGTCTAAGGGGAGGGAGATGTAGTTCCCACTTCCCTTTGACACCTTTTGATACTGATCATGATACTACTGATTATATTATGGACATGATTATGGAATTTATTATAGTATGATGTTAGATGTTAGATCATGGATTATTGTTGACTTGATTTAGTTATGATGCATGATGATTATTAGAGACATTTTGGATATTGATGTTTATATATTATTTGACATGGTTATATTATGGATGTTGTTTGACATGTGATAATTGGATTTGTGAGTAGATCTAGAAATGGAAATTGTTTTGATGATGATATAGTTGTTGAGTAAAATTGTAAGTGATATTGTTGATTTTTTGATGATTGTTGTGATTCATATATCTAAATGATCTTGAAATTATATTTATATTCATTTTGGATGTTTTGATATGGCCATGAGGCCGAGGAGGTATTTATATTTTGCAGTTTTAAAATATCACAACAAACATCGGGGATTGGAGACCAACCACATTGGAATTCTAGATGAATTCAACAAGGTCACCATGGCAACTAATGTTTGTTTTATGTGTGGTTGTTTTGTTAGCGATCCTCAAGGGGGATCACCTTTAAATGTGACCAAGGGTTTTATATATCTTCTTTTGTTTGACCCTTTTTAATGTGTTTGCATGTGTTTATTTTGTGTGTATTTCCCTTTCTTTTTTATTAAATGTTGTGTGTAATATTATGAGTAATTATGTTGTTAATTTAATTAATTAAAATATGTCATAAGAAAGTAATTAATAGAGTTGTTGGCCTTGAATTAAAGTGTTTTAAGAGATGTGTAAGTAAGTGATGTGTAAGTTAACCTTTGAGTGTGAAACACTCCACCTTCTTGGAAATTCAATTTTTCCTTGGAGGCTGATTTTGGAGGCTTGTGGGACAAGTTAAACTTGTCCCATACCTATTAAATTTATTTACCAACCATACGTATGGTTGGAGGGTTGAAATTGTGATAATTTTATAATGCTTTTGAGAAGTCAAATTGTAGGTTTTAATTACACTTTTCTTACATGGTTTAATTTTAGTCCTTTTGAGGTGTGGGTTGGATTTGAGTATGTAAGTAAACTATCATATATTTTCACCCACCTATTTATTAGCATTGGAGAATGAAGTTGACTTTTGGGTTGGGGTTGAGGATGTGTGATGTGGCATCCTACATGGATCCACCTCATCCTCTTCTCTTCCCTCTTCTATAAAATTTGAATTCCTTGCCTTGATTTGGGATGCTTCACTTTGGATAATTTCATTCTTGGGTGAATTCTTGCTATTTTGGGAGCTCTTGCTTTTGGAGAAGTTTAAAGATTGTTGCATGCTTGTTGTTTGGTGGATTTTGGATTGTTTTGGGAAAAATATTGTTTTGGAACTTGGAAACTCCATCATGGAGAGGTAAGAGCTTCACTCTTGAAATGCTCTTCTTTATGAATGTAAATGTTAATGTGTGAATGTTTGGGAATATTTTTGGCCTATTGGGAAGATGGCCTAAGAAATGGTGTAGAAGAAGACTATGGGTTTTATTTTGTGGGAGGCACAAGAAGTGTGTTTTAGGGAGGTATAAGGGTGGAGGAGTTGAGATTTGGGTTCCACCTTACAAAGAAATAGCTTGCATTTCTTTACTCATTATGGGGTGCCATAAGAGGTTTGAGAGGCATAAGGAAATGTGAGGAATAAGGGTACTTGGGGAGGTATAAGGAATGTCAGGTTCTGATATAATATATTTTGGCGGTTTATATTTCAAGTGGTGATACCTATTTCCCTTTTGGGAGGCATAAGAATCATCCCCATAGTTTCTTTCTCCGTTGGCCTTCTTGATGAAGCCTAGTAATGTTTTTCTTGCTTTAATGTAGTTATAAACTACATTCTATTTTGGAGTGTATTTTTATTGTGAAATTGTTCTTGTGTGTTTGTGGAAGCCGATTGTTGCCATGAGTTGGATAACATATTTTATTGCATTGTGGTTGGGGCTCAGGGGACAATGAAGAAGGATGATTCTCCTCTTCATTGGATGTCTTTGTTGGGTGGAGAGAATTGCCTTTCTCCTACTCTTATTGTGATCACAATTTGGAAGAATAAGAAATATGCATGTTGTTGTTCTATAGCTGAGATAAAGACAGTTTGATAGTCCCTTGTGAAATGAAATCTTATTATAACCTTTCCACTTGCAGTGGATGAACTTGTTTATGTCTTGTAATGGAAAGATGTTGTATTGGTTATGAAAGTGTAAATTGAAATGTGAAAGAGACATACTCTGTTATGTTCTTTTGAAAGCAAGAAATTGTGTTCTGTATGATGAAATTGAAGAATGAAAGAAGGAAGTTGTAAAGTTGTCTTTTGGAATCAATAAAGGATTGCATAACCTTCCTCAAATTGCATCATTGTATTGAATTTGATCACCTATATGTGAGTTGTAATCTCTGTTTGAAAGAAAGAAATGTGTATGAAGAAAATGTAATACTTTGTTTTGTGAAGTGCATGATTTGAAAAGAATAAAAGTTGCATTCTTGTCTTTATCAGTTGATTGAAAGAATGAAACCTATTTGAAACTAGCATGAAATGAATTCATTTGTAAGGCAAGTAAAATAAGAACCATTGAGTTAATTTTGTTGTTTCCATTTCTGCTTCACGTTAAACTCTACAAATTTTACCAAAAATGAACCGACCAAACCTGCAATCAAGAAATAACAATGAAACATTAAAATTGAACATGCTAGGATATAAATGAATGAAATTAGACAAAATAACTTAAGGGAGAATCCTTCAAACCTTGCAAAAATGGGCTCAACCCTCTTATAGTCATTTTGTTGTCAAGAGATGTAGATTTTCAAATTGCAAATCAATCAAAAAAATTGAATCTTGAAATCCTTCTTAAATATATCTAAGAAAAATTCTCCATGTCTAATTGACATGTAGAGAGAGGAAAATGATCAAATTGAGAAAATGTTATAAGTTAAATTTTACCGGTTTGCATTGTAAAGCCTCGCAGATAGTTTTCTTGAAATGGACTCCTTAAAATTTATCAAAATCATAATTTAATGAATCTTATGTAAAGAGGACGTCGAGAGATTTCTAGAAATTCCTCGTTTACCCAAAATTGAGCTCTCCATCAAATTTTATGGCATTCGAAGTGTTTCTTCATTTGGTGTCAAAAATAATAATAATAATTTTAACTTCACAAAAAAATGGAAAAATTTTCTGAATATTCCCCTCCATCCCGTAGCTAATCAAATGCTGCCATGTGGCATGACGAGGCATTGGCAAAGGGGGATCCCCTTTTCAAATTAGCGCTAAAAAAAAAATTGGCAAAATTTTCCAAATTTTCCCCATTGGCCCACAACCAATCAGAACCGCCACGTGGCGTCGCGAGGCATCGGCGGGAAGGCGAGTTCTTTTTTTCCTTTTACATTTTTAGAATATTTTGGAAAAAAATTATACATTTTCCCCCGCTGACTGCTTTCCCGCGTTGGCTTAGGAGGCGCCACGTGTCCCTTGCGGACTTGTAGGAGCGTAGAGTGCAAAGATGGCTTTTCACCCCACGCGGGAAATTTCCAAAACGTCTCCCGCGGCCCCGTCGACCCTCCTGTGAGAAATTTTTCTCCCGCAGCCTGGCTGCACTCCATCCCGGGGAAATTTTCTCCCCATGACCCTGCAGACCCACCCATGGGGAAATTTTTCTCCCCAGGCCCTTGCAAGCCCGCTCTTGGGGAAAATTTTCACCCCAAGGCCCGCCGGCCCATAACTTTTGAAATACAGGGAGTTTGATGGACTTCTTTATATCACTGGAAAGGTGAGGAAATTTCCTATCCAATGAAAATGGTTTAGGAAAATTTTGAATGTGCTAATTTTAAGAAAAATCAAGCTAAGTCTTTAAATCCTGTTAGAGAGTGGGTATGGTGAGGAATTACCCTCTTAACCCTAAATTTTGGACCTTGTGACCTCTAATAATTGTTAACAAGAGAAAATTATATTCTAGTAGATTAGAATTGATCTAGAAACTTGTTTGTGACAACTGTTGTCTTCAGTAACTCCGGTTCAAGACACTTTTAATAAAAAAAATTATTCCATAATTTTCTAACTAAACCTAGGTTGTTCATGAATCTCAAGGGGGTTGTTTTAATGGGTTCCACATGTTACACTTGTTGCTTTATAATGTGGAATTAGTAATTATTATAATGGGAAAAGTTATCATTGAATTTAATTGTCCTTGAGACTTTGGTTGTTAACACTTTTAAAAAAATTATTCCATAATTTTGTAACTAAAACTAGGTTGTTCATTTGTCTCAAGTGGGAGATTTTAGTGGGCGTTACAGAGTGTCATGTGGGCATGTAATAAGTCTTACATGTGCATTTAATATCTTTGGTCTCAGAGTACATGTTTGACTTCTATGTTGGAATGGAGGAATGATGAAGTTACATCCTACATGGAACCAACTCATAATCCTCACACTCCATTTCTATTTATTGATTGAATTTGAAGGATTTTGGGTTACTTGTCTCATTTCTTCTCTTTCACTTTTAGAAATTTGGTCTTGATTTGCTTTCTTGGAGCCTTTTTGGAGTTTCATGTTCGATTGTTCTTAGTTTGAACGTGTTGAAAGCTTGTTGAAGTGAAGGTTTTGGAGGTTTAATAGAGAAGTAGGATCTCCTTTTTTTTATTTCTTTGTTGATGTTTGTAGATGTGAAAATTGTGTTTGTATGAGTATTTGAATGGGTGTTGTGATTGTGATATATTGGGGTTGGGTAGCTTTCCTTAAGAAAGAAGTGGGAGATGGAAGTATGGGAGCATTTGGGAGGGAAAATGTAGTTGCGAGGCATGTATTTGAGGGGGTGTGATTAGGATTTCCACCTATGGGGAGTGAAAAAGAAAACATGGAAATATGTTGACATATTTGCAAGGGGAGAGATAAGGATGTATTTGAATGTTTTATATTGTGCACATGGAAGATTTTGGGCGAACTCCGTTTTCACTTGGGAGGGAAAAGGAGGTGGTTCCTATATTTCTTTCTCCTTTTGGCTTGATGTCAAGCTTATGTGTTGATTGGGAAAGTTGTAAATATTGTTGAGTATGTCTATTCGAATGTGTTGTGGATTGTATGTTTTTGTGGAAGCTTTGTTAAGTGAAGGTTGTCAAAGTTTCTCAATACCTCTCATTATTCTTGGGTTGGGGCTTGGGGCTGATAAGGGGATGAGTTATCCAATTATTGGATTAAATGTTTGGTAGAGAGTGTGGCCTATAACCCTTTATTTGTATTGTGATCTAAGTTTTTGAAGAGTTGAATGTAAGTTGAAAGCTAAAAGCTTGCATAAGACATTGAAAAGAAGACATATTTTTGACCTTGTTAGAAGAATTCTCCATGTTTTAAATCATATTATTGTTCCCACTTAGTGTGGAAGTTTGTAAATCTTTTATTATCAAATGAAGGATTTGTATATTTCATTTATTCCAATTTTAAGTATTATAGTGATACAAGTAGAGTTAAGTTTTATAATGGTTGAAATAAAACTCTTGTACACTTGTATGTTACCTAAAGTTGTAGGATAGATGTATCTTGAAAAATAAATATGTTTTCCAAAGAAAGTATTGTTTAGTTCCTTATTTTTTGGTTGTAAGATTTTTATGAGGAAAAGAAATGGATTAGAAGTTCTTGTATTGTGAAAGAATGTTATTACAACTTTTTGTTTTCATAATTGTGTTGTATGGTTGCAAAGAGAAATTCCAAAGTATGTTTAATAAAATAAAAGTTGCATTTCATATTGTTGAAGGTTGTATGTTTGAATGGAATAACTATATTTTTGGAAATTTTGAGTTATGAAACTAAGAGATGATTTCAATCTATCAACCAATGAATGGAAGACACCTTCATTAAAATTAATATTGCATTGAACACCAATATAAGTTAGAAACTGTTGAAAAATGCATATATTCAAGCTTTTGTTTTTAAGAAATAGAACTACCTCCCTATGTAGAGTGGCGATTTCAAAACCACCGCCCAGCTTAGAGCGGAAGTCAATGAAATACCCATCATGCAGAGCGGTGGTCACAAGACAACCGGTTTGCATAGCGCATGGGTTTCCTCAATTTTGAAGGAAAAATAAAATGATGATCTGTGCAAAACCTTGATTGAAATTTAGTTGAAGTCTAAGCTTTAAACCATCAAAATGAAACTACAAGCAACTAGTAAATAATTAAATTTAATTGTTTAAATATTTCAATCCCTTTACGAGCACCCAAATGTGTAAAATTCATAGATTAAATGAAATGGGGTTTTTTCTCAATTGTTGAAATTTACGGAGGGTTACATTAAATAACAAAAACAAATCCATGGTGGGATCTCTACATTAAGCAAATGAGAAATCTACAATAGTAAACCCTTGCCTAAGCTAAACTATGGAGAGAAGGATGGAGGAAGATTTCTCCATTTACATCTAAACCAAGAAAATTTCTCCATGGTTGCACTTCTTTCTCTCATGGCTTCTCCTCCTTCTCCTCTTCCAAAACCTATAAAACAAGAATGAGCAAATGAGGTTGTTTTGGGGAAAATAAAAATAAAAAGTAAACCCATAAGGATATTTAGGGAAACCCAAATCTAAGGGCTAGGATAGATTCAATCCAATGGCCCAAATTAAACCCTACCTCACTTAAGTGGGAGGTATTTTGTGGGAATGAAATTTAAAATTACAAATAAAAAAGAACATGGGTAATGGGGTGAATTGGACCACTGAGTGGCTAAGAAAAATAATTAAACTTTTGTGTTAGAAAATAAAGGAATCTTGATGCATGATAATTAATTAAACTTATGGAACTTGGTAAATGTATTGTTTTAAACCATAAATATATTTTAGGAAGTAAATTAATAATATTTAATTATTAATTTAATTTCGACTTTCACAAGCTTTTGTATAAATAATTTAACCAAGAAATTTATTAATGTGTGGAAATCTTTAACATCGTAAACCCCTTTTAAAACAAAAAAAAAAATTAAAAATACCGTAAATTTGACTATTAATTTATTAGTTCAATTTGTTTTGAGAGTAGAAATTTGTGGGCATTACACAAGAATTCTTAGTGAGATTTATAATGCTAATAAAACTACTTCGTTTTCAACTTTTTTATTGTTTTCTCATGCTCTGCAGATCCAATATAATTTGAAGAGACTATGAACAAGTGAAGTTTGGGTTCAACACACGGATGATGAGATAAATGTTATAGAGAAGAATAGGACATGGGAGCTAATGGATCTTCCAAAACAAAAGGATGTGATATGGGTGAAGTGGGTCTACAAGACTAAATACAATGTTAATGGTATAGTATGGAAACATAAAGAAAGGCTTGTAGAAGAAGAGGTTTCACGTGACAATATGGAGTTTATTACAAGGAAATATTTGCACCATTCGCACGTTTGTACACAATAAGAATGGTTTTAGCAATTACGGCTCAAAACAAATGGTCTATTTATCGAGATAGATGTAAAATAAATATTCTTGATTGGTTTTGTTGAATAGGAAGTTTATGTGAATTAGTCGAAGGTTATGAGATTAAAGGACATAAAGGAAATATATAGAGTTTGATAAAAGAACTCTATGGTCTCAACAAGCACCTAGACCTTGATCAATAGAATTGATTCTTATTTGATACAAAATGGTTTCATTATGAGCATAAGTGAGCCTACACTATACATGAAGATAAATGAGAAAGGTAATATTTTGATTGTTTGTTTATATATCAATGATTTAATCATTACATGATATTTATCTAAAGCGTCAATGAAATCAGCATTGAAGAAAGAATTTGACATGACTAATCTAGGTCTTACACATTTTTTTGGGCATTGAAGTTCAACAATCAGCAGATGGATTTTTATTTCACAAGGAAAGTGTCCTAATGATGTTTTGAAGAGATTTAACATGTTGAATTGTAAGTCAGCACCAACAACATTTGCATTAGGTTTGAAGCAAAGCAAAGAAGACATCGAATCATTTGTTGATCCAACATTGTTCAAAATGTTAGTTGCAAGTCTCATGTATTTGATGGCCACAAGGCCTGATATTATGTATTGTGAGACACATCTCAAGGTTCATGGGATATCCAAATGATTCATATTGGCAAGTTAGAAAAAGGATTTTGAGGTATGTATCCGGAAGAAAGAATTGTGGACTTTTATATTCAATTTCGAGATGAGTTGAAACTCATTGTTTATACATATAGTGATAGTGCAAGAAGTATAGATGACAAGAAAAACACATTAGGCTATATTTTCACGTTGGAACATGAGGGGTTTCATGAGCATAAAAAGGAAACCAATTTTCATGTTATCTTCAATAGAGGTAGAATATGGAGCAACAATAGGAGAAGCATGTCAAGTTTGTGTGGATGGGAAGAGTGTTGAAAGATTTGAAGTAGAATCAAGAGGACGCTACACGCATTTATTGTGACAACAAATCAACAATATCATTGTCCAATAATCATTTTTTTCACAATAGGAGCAAGCAAATTGATACGAGGTATCATTTTATCAAGGAGTTGGTGAACAAAAAGTTTTTATTTAATTTTGCAAGTCCGAAGATTAGTTTGCAAATATATTTACAAAAACTTTAGCAAAGGAAGGTTTTGAATATTTACGAAGTTGTTTTCGAGTTTGTGATCTTGCATATAGCAAATCTAAAAATATAAACTCAACTCCATAATAGTGAAAGTTACAAGGTTAAAATTATTTTTCATGGTTTATGATTCCATGAAATAAGTATGGATCATATGATATTCGAATCTTATAGCTATTTGGAAGATAATCTTAATGTAGCATTAGAGGCCTTTAATTTTGGTTTTGGTTTTTATTTTAGATGAAATAGACAACACATTTGTATTTTGTGCCTTATTTCTATCTTTTTGGATGGCCAAGAGGTATATACCTAGTTGAAGTTGTCCTTGTAGTGAGGCACAACGATTACCTTTTTTTATCTGGTGGTAGAAGGATTATAACTATCGCATCTAAGGATTTGAAGCGAGAACAAATGAATATTGCAAAGCATTCGTGTTGGAAAAAGAGAATGACCTTGCAATGATGCAAAAACTAACAAAGCACGTGAAATGTCTTGAACACTCCTCACTTGAGTTTAGTGTATTTCATAAGGTTGATCTCTATATAAGGATGAAGGATGGAAAAATAAAAGAATTATAAAAGAAAGAAAATATATACTTTTAATCCACATACAATATTTAAATAATTATTCAGCATTAACAAATTATTTTATAAACTCCACATAGTATTGATGTTCCAATGATTTTAAAATTTAATTATATAGACACAAACATCCGTACAGATACTTACAAATTGCAATCAAATGCCTGTCATAATACCTGATTTAAAATACCCATCATAATATCTCACTTAATTAATCTGTTTCTGAGTAATTTAAATGAATAAGATTGGAAACAATACTAAGTTGTAAAACACACTCTGTTTTTCCCATATACATCAAAAGAGAAGAACGTTGACCTATATTTTAAACTAAGTTATCGTACAATATTCACTTGACAACATTATACAAGATAGACATTAAATTAATCCACGCAAATATTACAATATATTTATCAAACCCAAATATTACATTTATATTTATCATTGGTAGGTAAAGTGGGAAAGCTCGTTCACTACCTACTCAAATTCAAAACTTCAATAGATAAACAATATGCTATCGCTATATATATATTCCTAATTAAAATGTTTTAAAACAGAACCAGACAAACTGTGCCTTTCTTTAAAACAATCCAAAGTAACAAACACACTGCCGTAATTTGGATATAAATCACGTAGGCATAACTATTATAACTTGCAGCTGCAAGTTATTTTATAGCTAGGGAGAGGCCCATAACCGTGCACCCTAACTTTAGGGGCACGTAGATATATGTAGGGGTCTCGTCAACATAAAAAAATTATATCATCGTATAGCGTATCATCATGCCACATCAGCATTTTCGTTTCGCGTGTTAATTTGGAGGGAAAAGTAGTTTTTGAATTGATTTAAAATGAAAAAAAAAAATATAAAGCATTTGAAAGAGGTACCAATGACCGAGCGCCCTATGTGTCACATTGTCATTGGCTCTTAAAAAGTGTCATTAATCAAATAGTGAACAACTATTAGTCATTTTTTCAACAACCAATAGTGAAAATCAATGTACAATTATTGGTCCCTGCACAATCATGGGGTCCTCTCCCCTAATAGTTGTAAATACTGTCATTTACAGTTGCAGGGGTCACAGGTGCAGTTAGAGCCACACTTGCAATCATTCTCTCCAGCAACAGTCATACTTTCATACCCATACCTACTTCACCACAACAACAA
Source organism: Taxus wallichiana var. yunnanensis (assembly GCA_018340775.1). NCBI lineage: Eukaryota > Viridiplantae > Streptophyta > Pinopsida > Cupressales > Taxaceae > Taxus > Taxus wallichiana. The sequence goes on from CM031243.1 coordinate 853,928,753, forward strand.
TATAATAATCACTAAATGAATTAATATAGCTAAATTAAAAACCTCTAGCACTCTTTAAATGGATGAGCTTACCCCATGTCAGAAGCAGTGCTACCAAACACAATTGCCTTTGCAACTGATTTCTCACCAAAGCTGAGGTCAGGATACATGCCACATCTGCACCCCAAACATTCAATTCCTTCACATCTAGCCACTGGATATTAAAAGAACATGATTACGAACATGATGTTGTATACCGAATTTCATACAGTAAATTATAATCATTTGTGATGTTGTAAGACTAAACAACTTACCCGTTGCATCCACTGCCACATTTGCAGGCAGATCCACATCCACAGTTTCCTCCACAGCAAGACATGTTTATTATTATTACCAGAAATGAAATGCAGTGGTCGTTTGTGCACAAGATGAGGTTAATTTATAGATAAGAAAGTATAATGCTAAGGCCATGCTTTCATCATGAATGACTTGATCAAAATGGGCTCCATTGAACATGGCCACTGGAAGAATATTGTAAAGTTGTCGGCTTCATTATGACAAAGCCATTATAACCGATTTTACAATCTGAAAAAACTAGGAGCCGTTGAGATATCCCTAACGTTTACATATTTTATATTTAATTGAAATTCTCGTAAGTAATTACTTTCAAATTACGTGATAGGAAATGTGACTCCTTGTAATGCAAATCGAGGGCACCTCAGTTGATATTATTTTGGCCGAATAAGTGAAGCCCAAGAAAATTCCATGTGAGTGGAGCTTATTTTAAAGAAAGGTCATATCCTTTTGTAAGAAAATCCAAGAAAAGCGAAGAAATCAATGTTGGTATGGTCGTACGAATAAATTAAACATCCGCGATCATACATAATTTGATCAATATATTTTATAAAGTTAAGTTGCCGTCAAGAGATCAAAGTATAGTTAAGTTGCCGTCTAGAGAAGATCAAACTTTCATTAAAGCATTAATTGAAGAATTGACGTGTATATTTTACACACATAGCAAGATAAAGATATGTATTCTATTTGAATCTTTGCAATTTCTATTTTTTTTTCAATATTAGTATTTATGGGTCTAACGAAAATAAAGATAATATTGTTATTGATTAGTTTTTATCAAGCCCCCAAAAATTATATATGTTTTTTTCTTAGATGTTTTCTAGATTTTGATTCCTAATTAGAGCACAATATGCATATATATCATGAAACATAGGAGATGATGATGCGAGAAAATGTACTAATTGTATATGCCAAATTTTCACACGAGCATATTTATTTATTTTATTAATGGTAAATGGTATTTTTATGGGGACCATACCCAAAGACAATAAAAGGTCAAAACCCCAAATACAACAATAAAGTGCAAAAGAAAGAGGCTCTAAGAAACTAGATAAGCAACAAAGCACTAAGAAAAGAGGCAACCTAACTACCCAAAAACAACCACGAACAGCAGAGGCCCTAACCAACCCGCAAATCAACCAATGGCCTAATATCGGTTGAAAAAGTGCATGCCTCGAGACCATTAAAAACAATAAAAGAAAAGAACATGGCAATACTCATACCTATTCTAAAATGATGGCAGGTTTTAGTTTGGTGTGTCCTTTCTTTCTCCTGACCACCACCGTCCAATCCTCGTTACCATATTTCGTGAAAATAGGAAGAGAAACTTCAAGATTCTTGATTGAAATGTAACCCTCAATGAGGGGCAACAGGAAACCCCTTCAAAAATCAGCACAACCCTCTAGGGAAGAAGAATCCCTGCCTTGTCCCAAAGAAAGGTGAGAGGATTAGAGTTATGTGACTCCTTCTTTAGAGAGAGATCGGAAATCCTTCCTTGTTGTCTTCCCTTGAGGCGATTAATGATTCCTCAACCCGGATCTTATTGGGTCTTGATCGGAGATGTTTTGGAAGAGATTCCTTCCACCATGTTGATTTTCCTTTACTGAATACTCATAGTCATCCGAAAGATATCTTGTTTCAAAGAATCTTGGAATATTTATTACTCTTAAAAATTGTATAATCATTCTAAGATACTCATGTATTTTTTATTGTTCATCCATCTTGGAGTATTTTTGGCTTAATTTTGTTATCCAACAAAAGTGCACCCTGTTTGAGGAATCGCATATTTATCTCTCTCTCTCTCTCTCCTCACTTCTATAGATATACTGATTGAGACACCTCACATATTGTGGGTATCCCAAATGTGAGGTGAATCTCCATATTTTAAGTGTTTGTTTCCTTTTGGTGTATCCCTTAACTAAAATGGTATGGGGGTAAGGGTTAGAATGAAAGATAAAATTGATAAAGGTGGTGATACACCATATATTTTTGGCGGTTTCTAATATAGGAACATGCACAAACCGATTAAAAATAAATAATGAAACTGCACAATCCAAAAGGGTGTGGGTGAATTCTAAGGAAAAATAATGCAAGCTTTTAAGGGATGATTCACAATAACAATTTCCAATAGCATGCACACTAAAATTAATGACAAAACCTATTTTTTGTAATGGGGTAGAAATCTTAAGCATGAACTTAAAAAATTCAGGGAAAATAAATCACAAGAATTACTACCTTGAAAATCACAACACTACAAAATAATTAGAAAGGAAAAATATTTCTTCTCATTAGTGGGCACTTGTTATAGATAGTCTTACAAAGACCTTGTTACATCGAAGATATTCCTCCGAATGCTTCAAAATAATTGGAATATATAGGAAAAAAATGTGGCTCAACAACTCAACACCCTCAATTACAACACCAATTCACTTCCAAATGCATGGATAATTTTAGCTCTTTGTAATTAAATACAATCTTTAAAAAAATGAGCCAATCTTGGCCTGCATGATGGATAAGACAATGAATAAAATAAGGAATTTATTCTTTGACTATGTGAACTCCTTGTAAAAATGCCATGTGTATGGACTTTTGATGGATTAAGGTAAGTTTGGGGATATTAAGGTAAAGTTAATTTTTTTATCCCCCAAAATTAAATTTTTCATATCAGAATGAGATGCATTATGATTAGTGAGTATTTCCCCTTTAGCCTAGCATGCTAATAATAATGTTTTGATTTTACAAAAGTGATACGATTCACATGCTAGGAATATTAATGATTAAGGAACCACTCAAATCCTTTGGTGAGTTTGGTAAATGACATGAAGTGAAGAAAGCATTGTTGAAAAAATAGTTATAACTCTCTTTTTTTTTTTGAATGGGAAGGAATTCTACCATGCTTTTGAAATTTATTTGATAGATGAACTTAGTTGCCATGATTTTGTTGCAAATCAGATACTTGTGATACATCTATTTTTTTCCTCTTCATTATTTTATTGGTTTCTTTTCACAAAATGGTTTCGAATGATGACATTTTATAGCTCCCTTATGGTTATGATCCTTTGTATTATGCATACTTTTCTCATACATTTTGATTTTCTATACATTTGAAGTAAAAATCATATATCCGAAGCCATGAGTGTATGAGAATGGTGAAAAATGGAGCTTTAACAAGCTTTTGGTGTTTATTTTCATATAGTTTTGAGAAAATGAAGAGGATGAGTACGTGGTAGCTAGAAACTGAGGATCCACGAAGAAAATCCAACACATTCCAAGCAATGATAGATTTTATTCCCTTCTCTTGCATTTTTAATCATATATATGTATTTTTATTTTTATGTATTATATACGATGAGTCATTTCCCATTCCTTATCTAAGACCATTGTACTTTTAAATTATTTATTAAATGAAAATAACTTATTGTGATGAGTTGTACATATTTATTTTTTCATTCCTTTTCATTAACGTAATGTTAAATGAACTCTTTGCAACTCAACACACTAAGTAATTTAACATAATCATAAAGTAATGAATCAATTGTACTTGATTAAATCTAAAACTAAAATGATCAAAATCAGCAACCCAACCTACTTCAACTCTACAAATGGATTGTCTTGTTCTTCACTTTGACATGTATTTCTTTCCCGTCTCAATGTGATGGTCTTCAGATCGCTTTTTGAAGGGACGATGCAAGATCATGGTAGAGATGAAGAATTTGGAAAGACATCTCAGGAGGAGGATAGAAATTATGAAACAAATAAAACAATTCATACTCCTTTCTTCTTTATTCCTTAGTTAGATCACTCAACTTAACCCCTTCATCCAAGAAACCAATGGTTCGAGTTGACCCCTCGCAAAGGAGCGAGAAATGTCAACATTTATGGTGATTATATGGGATTAGTTAAATGCTATATGAAACTACCTAGTTCCTTGATGCACCAATTGGGCATGGAGTGAAATACCAAACCAATTCTTTCCCTACAATAGAAAAGCAAGCCTTTCCAAAGAAACTAAAACAAGAACAGATCTAGAGAAACCAGATGTTGTGCAGAAATGCAATTATTGAAAGTGAAAAATGCAAGTGTGCGTAAGGAATTTATTGAAATGAAATAATACCTAAACTACTCTAACGAGGTGAAAATTGAAGCTAAATAAAGCCCGATATAAGGCTGTGAAAAGTAGTTTTCTTTTCTCAAAAAAGGGATGCCATGAGAGCCATTTGACAATCAAGTCACATGACAATGTTGGAGACAATTTTTTTCCATTAATTCATTTTAAAGACTAGTCCAAAAGATGAAGAATAGCTCTATCATATCTACAAACTGTTCTAAGAGGTTTTGAGAATGGCTTTTGAGAATCAAGCTCATATTTATGGTCTAAAATAGGCATGATCTGTTGGTAATGCTGAAACTTGCTCTAAACCAACCAAGTATAAAATGGGAAATGGACTTCTCACACTCAGTAGACTGATTGTTCTAATATTATCTATTTCCTTGATTTTATTTCCATCTTTAACCATGTTCTAAAATTGATGGGAACGTTGATCTACTTTTGAAACTATCATTCCTTTTCTTCAACAAATTGGTTGTTTCCAAAGCATCTTATTATATTCTTTGTGAACCACCTGCAAATCTCCAATAGTGCAAAAACCTCCAAGAATACAACACAACAAGATTCATCATGCATTATATACATCATTTTGCTTAATCTAGAAATGTTCGTCCTCCTTCATTTCATCATCCTCATATAGCAAGAAGTCTGCCAAGCTGAAAACATGTTGTTCATACACTAAATTTTTGATTCATTCTTAGCTTTGACTGAAAATATTCTTCATTCGAAACTGATTCTTAATCAGCACTTATGGGTAGATTTGCATGCATGGGTAGAAAATTTTCATTTTTGAAACCAGACACATTCAAATCAGCATCATGAAAATCAGCAACTTGTAAATCAACAACTGGACTTAGAGATGGTATAAAATCCTTCACTTGATGTTCTTATGAGATTTCCCATTATTGAATGCAATCTTTCTCTAATTGTGGAATATGACTAAACTGAAATTTTGAAATCCATCACTGGAAATTGTGCATGAATTCGAGCATGTTGTTTTCTTCAATTAGCTGCCCCTCCAAGCTAATTTTATGATCATCACCTTCCTTTTTTGGGATTAAGGATGAAGGAGGAGAGGTGGGTTGGGTCTTAGATTTGTTTTTAAATTTTTAGAAAATGGATGGGGTTCAAAAAATGGATGTCAGGAAGGGGAATTGGTAAAAAAAGAAAAAAATCTTTGAATCTGGTAATTAGGATGTGATCGCTAATAAGGAAAGGGCATTAGATTTAAATAGGGAAGGTAAGTGGGAACATCCCATTGATAGGGTTCCTTAACCTAATGCCTATCATCATCTAATGATTGCAATTGTTCAACTCATTCCTTAAGAGCTAGATATGTTTGTTCCATTCTATTGATCTTGCTTTCAAAATCTTCCTCCTTTGTATAATATGTATAGTTTGCATAACCTTTTATTGACCATCATAATGATTGTACTAATGACTATCTTGATTAACAAGGTTTGAGTCATGAGCATGCTCATTATGATATGGGTTATAATATTTATTTAGAGGAGGATATGGGTATAATGGAGGTGTATTTGATTGATACAAGCTCTTGGAGAGAGGAATTTCATTTGAGGATCAATGCCATGATTACATGACCTCATAAAAGATGTAAAATTGGAAGAAATAAATCTACTGAACTAAAAATAGGATGTTTGAACTAACAAAATAATTAGATGTGTCTTTTTAAAAATACCTTAGGCATGAATAGTCAATACTGGTTTGAAATTAGCTTTTCGGAGTAACCAGATGTGTTCTTCTTTGAGTCTTCAACTTATAAACAATAATCAATATAGTCATCCCAATTGGACGTGCCATTAAATGTTATCTAGTAAAAGTAAACCATGTTTGAGGAATGAGAGATATTTATCTCTCTCTCCTCACTTCTATAGATATACAATTGAGACACCTCACGGGATGTGGGTATCGAAAATGTGAGATGAATATTCATCTTTAAAGGGTCGGTTTCCTTTCTATGTATCCCTAAACTAAACTAGTAGGGGGTAAGGGTTAGAATGAAAGATGAAATTTATAAAGGGGTGATCCACCATATGTTTTTTGGAGATTTTTGATATACAAACATGCATAAAATGATAAAAAAATTAATAATGAAGCTACATGATCTAAAGGGTTTGTGGGTGAATTCCAAGGTAAAATAATGGAATCTTTTAAGGGATGACTCACAAAAACGTTTTCCAATAGCCTACACACTATAATTAATCACAAAAGTTTTTTTGCAATGGGACGGATAGCTCAAGCATGAACTTAATGAATTCAGGAAAAAAAATCACAAGAATTACTACTGAAAAGAAAAATACTAGTAGATAATTGTAGAGGTAAAAAAATTATCCTCATTAGTGAGAAATTTCTGTAGAAAATCCTATAAATCCTTGTTACATCAAATATCCTCCCCCAATGCTTCAAAATCATTGGAATATATACGAAAAAAAGAGGTGCGGCTAAAAATTTGAACACCCTCAATTACAACACCAGTTCAATTCCAAATGCATGGATAATTTTAGCTCTTTATAATTAAATACAATGTTAAAAAAATGATCCAAATCTTGGCTGCATGATGATGATTATGAAAATGAATAATCTAAGGAAATATTTTTGGACTATGTGAACTTGTAAAAGTGGCATGTGTAAGAAATTTTGATGTAACAAGGTGTTGGATAATGTTTCAACAAGTACTATTCTATGAAAATATGTATATTGTTCCTTTTATAAACATTTTGTAGTGTTTTGCATTCAAGGTAGTCATTCTTGTGATTTATTTTCCCGAATTCATGGAGTTTACGCTAAGCTATCTTCCCTTCTATAAAATTAGTTTTTGTGATTTATTTTAGTGTGCATGTTGTTGGAAAATATTATTGTGAGTCATACCTTAAAATATTCCATTATTTTGCCTTGAAATCCACCTAGAACGTTGTGGATCGTGCATGTTTCAAAGACTTATTTTTGTCAATTTGTGCATGTTCATATATTAGAAACCTCTAATAATATTTGGTTTACCACCTCCTTTGTCATTTTTAGTTTTATTTCTAACCATTACCCCCACAAGCTTAGTTTAGGGTAGACTAAAAGGAAACCAGCCCTTTAAATCTAGATATTCACCTCACATTCAGATACCCACAACCCATGAAGTGTATTTGTAGTGCCCACTCCTATTCGATGCTTTTTCCGTTATGGTCTTTCTTACTAGTTGTTTAGGGAAATTTATATTATTATGGATAGCATTTGTATTATTTATGGACATCTGATTATTATGGTGATTTGATTTTATCATGGATTATATGGATGCTTAGGTGACACTGTTAGATATTACAACATATGTTGATTTAGTGTTGCGTTATTTATATACTGACGTCTTGATTTCATGGAAGTTGCAACTATGTTTAGATGTATCATCTAACCATGTGTACAATGATATTATGGCTCATTTATTTGATGATGATATTAGGTGATCAGTGTGTATGTGAATTTCATAGTTATCGTAAAATGTAAATTGTGAATTATGGATGATTGTAAATGTTTGACTTAGAATAGAATTGTGTACTATGATATTTGATGATGATTATATGATGGATTATTTATATGTGTTTTATTTCCATGGCATATTGATGTGGCCTTGAGGCTAAAGGTGGTATTATTTTGTGATTACAGGAAACAAAATCACACAAACAAGGTGGGACTAGGAAGGCCAACCATGAAGTAATGTCGCGAGTTCACAACACCATCACCTTGGCATCTATGTATACCTATCTGTGTGTCATCATAATGCTTATTGTCTATTAGGAGGTCTCCATGGGGGAACACCTCGCAATATGACCATAGGTGTATTTAGTAGTTGTGTTTTTTTATTATATTGTGGTTTTGTTCTTTAATTATTATGTGGGAAGTTGTGATTCTAGATTATGCGCTAATGTACCCTTATGTTCCTATGCATTAATTGTGCCCCTAATTATCTATGTAAATTGTTAGTATGTGTTAAATTTTTAATGTGATGAATGGGGGACAATGTATATGTTTGTTATACCTTAGTCTTTACTTTGGTTTGTATGATTTTTGAATTTGGCATTGGTTTGTGTGCCACTCCTAAACCCAATCTCGGATTTGGGCTTTGAGCCCAATTTTGAAGGCTTGTGGGACAATTTTTACTTGTCCCACACTCTTTAATCTCTTCCAAAACCTTACCTATGACTTGGGGGTCATATTTAGCTTGTAATGATGAAATTTTGGTGGAAAAGAGGAAATTATTTCTCTCTTTCTCTTGGTCTCCTAAATTGAATTTTGAAATGTGTAAAGTGAGCTTGTGTGCAAGTTTGGAAATGTCATATCCTCAACCACCTCTTTATGATGCTTTGGGTCTTGTGTGGGAATGGTGATGTGGATTTGAGGGAGATGAGTTGGCATCCTACATGGAGCCACATCACCTCTCCTTCCATCGTCGTGTGTGTGTGTGTGTGTGTGTGTGTGTGTGTGTGTGTGTGTGTGTGTGTGTGTGTGTGTGTTCTTATGTTTTGGGGTTACTTGTTTTTACTTGGCTTTTGGGATTTGGAGAGTGTTTGCTTGGGAGTTGCTTGTTTTGGTGAAGGAGCTTGAAGTTTGGATTACTTGGAAAGAGAAGGTGCCACAAATGGCAAGGTAGGATCTTGATATTTTTGTTCCTTGTTTTATTGTTTATGGAATGTCAATTGTTGAATGTATGTGTGTGTTTTTCTTGGGTTAGGTAGTAGTGCCCTTAAGGAAGGTGTAGGGAGAAAGAAAATGGGAGCCATGGGGGAGGGATAAGAGATATGTGAATTTTGGAGGGATTTGTGGGAAGGGTGTTCCACCTTGTGGAGGGATAAGGGAAAATTCTTGATTACTTTTGTACATTTTACTTGAGGGGGTGATAAGATTTTGAGGGAGAAATAAAAGTTCTATGTATGATGGGGTTTTAGAGGTTTTCAAGGTGGAAATTTTTATCTCTCGAAGTGCACCTTTTGATTAAGGGATAACAGGTGTTCTAAGCTTGCTTTTTCCCTCACTTCTACAGATACAATGGAAACACCTCAGGTTTGTGAGGTCTCCCTATGTTGAGGTGAGCATATGGGATTACAAGTCCAGTTACTTATTAATGTATCCTCAAAATGATTAACTTTGGGGTGTAAGGGTAAAAGATGGCTAAAAGTGAAATTTAAATGTGATGATATACTAAAATTAATGAGGGATTTGACTAAGAAACATGAACAATATACTGAGAACAAATTAATGAAGCACGATCAATGGGTTTCATCTTGATCATATGGCAAACACTATACTATTGAGGGATGAATCACAATAACACAACATATTATTACACACTAAGACTAAGCAGAAACACTAATTTTTAGTAACGTAATCTTTATAATTAAAGGAATACAATTCATAAGAATTAATAAAATAATACACATGACTACAAATATTTAGAAATGCAATAACTCATTCTCATTCAAGGGAAAAAAATTTCCAATGGCTTCAACTCTCAATTCAAAATTCCTCTTTCTTGTGCATTCCTTTCCTTGAGCATACTATATATTGTATATATACTTGTATTCATCTTGACACTTCATCCTAAATATGATCCTTAAAATCTGAGAAATAACATGCTTATATGGTAAAGTCATCTTCAATTTTTATTTGTAACTTATATTGGGCATGTTTGAAATGATCACCAAGTCGTGCTTTGAATAGAAATTACAGTCATTTTAATTTATCTATATGATTTGAAAGCTTTTAAGTGATTTTGGAACTTTGTTTCTTGATCAAAGTTCTTCGACTACTATTAATGAAGATTAAGATCTTTGTTTGTGTTTATTGTAAACTTTCCTCAAACTTATATTAGCTTTCTTGATTATTGTTAGATATTGAGTCCCCGCTTTCATGACTATAAAAATACCACTATGCTATCAAGATTTTAAAGTCTATGATAATCCTGAAAAATTCATTTGAATATGGAGCAATATGGATTTAATTTGGAAGTGTAACATTTTTGGTGAAGGACTTGATACATTAAAAAATAAGACTTCTCAATGGGTGCAATCTTTGAACAATAATTCTAGCATTTATTTTGATAGGTTGTTGTCCTTATTGTATATTCAAATCAAAGATTTCTTTGAAATTATTTATTTGTCAATTTTTTTTTTTGCAACTATAAATTTTCATGGAGCTTGATTGTAGCTTCCTTTATTATGTCCTTAAACACTAGCTTTATAACATACCTTCAGTTGAGTTCTGAATACTCAACTATAGAATCCTCTCTGTAATTTTTATTTCAAGTGCATTACATGAAAGTTTATTTAATTAAAATTGTGAATACGGAAAGATTGAAATCCGGGGATCTAATAAGATATCTTTTCTCTCTCGTGTACAATGGCGTAAGCTAGTGAAAATGGTTGAGAGGAGAAGTAAGGACAAAAACTCAACCCAAACTAATGGAAATCGAGGAAATGTGGGATTCCATTCTTTCTTTTTTCACAACTTTACGTATATGTACTTTCATTTATGTTCTTGTTTTTAGAGTTATTCCCATGGCTTGTGTGGGTTCACTGTATACAGTTATTCCTTATGAATAAATGAAACTATTTTCATGTAATGAGTTATATGTACTTCTTTCTGTACTTTCTTCAATTGAATGGATGATAAATGAACTTGTACAACTCAATACACTTAAATAATTCACTTAATTATGGGAATAAATTCAATTCAATCGTACCTTTTGATGCTCATTGAAAATGCAAAGCTATTTGTAAAATTGTACCTTCCCATGCTTCAAACCATCATCTGAAACTATTGTTTCAAAATATAATGCCTCACATATACTATCCTTCTTTCCTTCACCAACTCCTTGCAGTAGACTTCCAAAGCTGCTATATTGTCTTGTTGAAGATGAAACATCAAAGAGGCAGATATGTAAGGTGTTTCCTTCTAGGACAACACTTTCACTTGCTGATTTGATTAATAGGATATTGATCCTATCCAAAACAAAGAAATTAAAAAATTTATCCCCTTTGAGATGGCTTTCCCCAAACATAGTCATACTTCTAACCCGTCCAATATGAAATACTTAAAATATTCGATTTGATCTTGAGCTCAAGGTGCAAAAATGTTAACATTTCTAGAAAATCGTGGGGTAAAGTTTCCTTCTAGCTTTAAGACGGGTTCCTTTCTCCTATCCATTGGGCATGGAGTCAAAAGCATAAAACCATAATCTATAATTTAAAACTAACCCTTGTGAAAACAAAACTAAATTTTGGAAAAGATCAAGTACATCGATCACATGCATGAAATTCACTTATTGAAATTAAAAGTTACAATGTGCATGAACTGCACTTATTGAAAGTGAAATCCTAATCTACCCTACTCTAGTAAATGTAAATTGAAGCTAAAAAAATCTTGAAATATGAAGCAAAAAAATAGATTTCCTTTCTTAAAACCGAGGCCATGAATGCAGCTTGGAAAATAGGTAATATGACAAAACTAAATAGAAGGCACGTACCTTTACTTTATCCAAAAACCAATCCAAGAACATAAAAATGTATCAATCAAATATGAAACCTCCTTTAAAATTATTTGGGGCTTGATGTTGAGAGTACGAAACTCACTTTTTTCTCTAAGACAATCATGAATTTTGGTACTGTTGTAGAATCGACTATAAACCAACCATATACAAAATAAGACAAGGCCTCCTAACAACTGGAAGACTTATTATTATGATATGATATTTTCCTTTGACTTATTGTATATCTCTTAGCTCATTCTAAACTTATCTAAGGGTTGTTTTACCTTATAAAACTATTGTTTATCATCTTCAAGCTACTCAAAAAAATTCAACTTTTTCAAGTTGTTATACTTCATTAACATGACATATTGAAGTTGATTTGAGCATTGTTTTTTTCGCAAGATGTTAATTATCATCTTTAATAGTTGTTAGTGCAAAATCACAGCACCCCACGAATGGCCTCGAGATCCGAGTGGGGAATGCGTGTGATTGCATAACATGGGACCATCTCTCAAGTTGTGGGACTTCGGACATGAGATGGCCCTCCGAAGAACATCGGCTTCTTCTTCCTAATCCTAATGCTAAAGTAATTATAAGGAAGCAAGTGCAACTATTTACTCCTAATATAACAATACTTAGGAGACAGGGAGAGAGAGAGAGAGAGCATGAAAATAAAGAAATCCTACACTACAAAGGTGATAACAGAGAGAGGTGAGAAATGGAGAGGATGGATAGATGCATCATAGACCAAAGATAGAGTTCACACAAAACACCACTTCAAACCCATTAAACACAGCTCTCCCAAAACCTGCAATAGACATTAGAAGTATGCACAATATACCCTACAATGATGAGAGGCAAGAAGAGACAATAAAATAAGGAAGGATGGACAAAATGCATCACAAAATAATTTTATTACTCCATGAGTTCACATAGTACATCATCAATGGGCAAGAGGAAAGAAAATGCCATTATAGAGCCAAGAGAGGAGGCTTAAGCTCCACATTTGACCCTAGGGAAGAAAAAGAGAGAGGGGGAGGAGAGAAAAGATGACCAACCTTTGAAATATGCCCCTCTTTACAATATATAGAAGAAAGAGAGAAGGAGAGAGGGAAAATTCAAATCCTGCTTCAACCACCCCAAGATATGCATTGAATTCACCTACTCCAACCACCCTAGAAAGCATTGAAATCCTACCTGTAACAATGATGGGCTTCACTGCAAGACCCATGCCTCCATGTGTTGTTCCTTGTTGGGCAAGAAAGGAGTCCATTCTTCATCATGGCAATAGGTGAGAGACTTGACAACCTCGAAAATGGTGAACACATCATTAATGGTGGAGTGAGTGAAGAGATGTTGAGAGATTTCCAAAAAGTCCTCCCTCTCAAAAATTCCGAGCTTCAATCAAAAGATATGGACATCTCGAAGGTGCTTCAAAGGGTTTAAGTCTATTCATAATACTTTGAGAGTCCCATACAAGATCCACATGGCAGCCCTGCGCATTTTAAGATTTTTCCCCTCCTCCTTCACTCTTGAAATTATGCCGAAACGACACATGGCACGCTTCACGGGCTGCTCTCTATTTCCTTTGTATTCTACCTAAGCCCCCTATTGGCGGAGACACTATGCCTGACCCGAGAGACACATGGAGCTTCACGCTCATTTGGGGGAACTACCTTTAGATTTTACCTTTAAAAGAGTGGATGAGGACACATGTGGAGGCTTCTTGGTTCTCTATTTTACTTAGTCGATTGGCCTGTTACCTTCTTTTTTCGCCATTTGACACACGTGGCAGCTCAGCCGCACTATGTTTGGGGACCACCTCCATATTTTAACCTTGAAGATTGCTTCGAGATGACACGTGGAGGCTTCCTTCATCTGCTCCTTCTATAGCTTGGAGCTTGGAATTTTCAATGGCCGGTGTCCCCTTTTGGACCTCGGACACATGGAGGATGGCACAAGTTTTCAGGTTTCGCTCTTGGGATTTCCTTTGAAGTTGCGCTTTTGAATTGAGGACGGGCTTCCCTGGCCTGGCTCATTCTTACTTTTCACACATGGACCTTTCTTTGACCGACATTTATTTTGGGGTCTCCCTCTTGATTTTAACTACCTGAAGTTACACCGATAAGACACATGGAGGATTCCCTCGTTTCCTTTACTTCCTTTCGACTTTGACTTGCTTGCCTGCCCAATTACTTGGAAAACTATTGGACTTTTTTGACACACATGAAGATTCCGCACATTTGAGAGACCCTCTTTTGACTCGACTGAACTGAGGTGCATCGATTTGAGACACATGGAGGCATTCCTATAGCTTTCTTTATATTTTTAGTGGCTTCAATTCAATGGCCGGATCTTCCCCTTTTTGACTTTTGACATGTGAAGTTTCGCCTTGTTTAGACCTTCCTTTTGATTTGACCTACCTCGGAGTTATGCCGAGCTAACGGGTGGCTTCTTTCGCACTTTGGTCTTGGAATTTTCAATGCTACTTCTCTTTCTAAGACTTTGGACATGTGGATGGCTTGGCCTCGTGCTACATTTGGGGTCTCCATTTTGATGTGCCTTTTGGAATTTGCATGTTTGAGCTACACACATGGTGCCTTCTCGCAAGTCTCATGCTTCTTTTTTTTCCTTGAGTCGACTCGTATGTGAAGTCTGAAAAACTTCAAGCCCTTTCTTCAATCTTCTCTGTGAGCTCTCGGCCTCCTTTAACGTTTTGGCCTCCTTCACCTTGATCCTCCTCCTCCATTTTTGAGCCCACCTACCCCCCTTGATTTGGGATCGAATGTGCTCGCAGACTGAAACCAACCCTTCAATTTTCTCTCTATGCAAGGGTGTTTGATCAATTTTGTGGGGAAAATTGGGATAACATTTTGGTGACTCATGGGGACATCTTCCTACTAGATGAAGAGACCAGTAGCCTTAGAAGTATCCATTGGGCATGGAGTCATGAATGATAGCCTGATACTGATCTTTCCTAGAAACCGTGAGCCCGAATACTTGCGCTTGGTGACCCTGAGCTTGCCCCGCTATTCGCACTCTCAATTTTCATAAGAAAATATTGAAAATGAGGTTCTGAGAGTAGAAAATTGTATTGACTAGGGATTTCACCTGTTCTGAAATGGATTGTTACAATATTCACCTAGAGGTATTTCAACTATTACATAGAAACTACAATGATACAACCATGAGTAACAAAACACCACAACACCACTATGTACAAAAATATAAAATCATACATGCTCAAGTGGAACATGCAGAGTGTGCAAAAGCACTTGTTTGTTGAAAGAAAACCTACTCCTACTCCTACACTAACCCTAACAAAGAAAAGCTAAACAAATCCTACACAGAAGGGAGAAATAACTTCCCTTCTTTAAAAAATGCAGCCATGTATATGATTTGGCACTAAACATGGCTCTTATTATGAGTGAGAAACCGACAAGAGGCTGATCTTCCACCCAAATCATCAAGGTATCAACATCAATAAAAAATACCTCCTCAAGTTGATTGGCATTGGACTCCTAGAGGTGTTGATGGTGACCCTTGGTGCTTTGATACTCATCCTCATGCCTTGAAGTGGGCATGACTGGTTTTGGCTTTCTCCTTGGCTCCAATGAAGCCAAGTACCTGATTGGGCATGGTCTAATCCGATGGATGTGCCCATTTTCTGAATTTCAACTCCAAGAATGGAGTCTTCTTACGGACCTTCTGGGTGAATGATGTGGAGAGATGGGATCCTCGTGCTCTTTTCCTTCCTCCTCCTGAGAAGAACATGGAAGATCATGATCCTCCAACCTTGGTTCCAAGAGGATCGTTGTGAGATGCAGTTGCTATTGTCCTCTCCTCCATGAAAGAGGACTCATGTGCTTGGAAGGTGGATGATGGAGGAGAAAATGATGTGATCTCCTTGGGATCCTCTCCATCAAAAAATCCTCCAAGTCGATGAAAGATAATCTACCTCCTCCTTGTTGTCCTCTATGTGTGTGCTTGACCTCCTCCATGGTGTCCTCCGGATCTGAAATTTTCTCACCATGGTTCCCCTCATCCTCAAACATGAATTTTGAAAGCTCAAACTCTTCTTCGACATAGAGCTTGAAGGGGATGAAGTGGGAGGAAGAACTAAAGGTTCTTCTGTGGCTGCTCTACACTTGAAGCTTCTGGAACCATATGGTCCTCCTCCATCATGGGTTCATCAATCAAATCAGGCCCTTCAAATGAAAGCAAAAAATCTTCAATAATGCTTTCTTCATTAAGTGGCCTCAACTCTGATTTGATCTCCTCTAGTTCTCCTCTTCAATGGGACTTGGAGCTAGTTGTTCTTCTTCCTTGAAGTTTCACCACTTTTCTACATTGAACTTCCACCACCTCCTCCCATGGGCTTAACCAACAAGGGAATCTTTTTAATTCCAAATTTAAGAGCCAAGCTTACTAAGCTTTGATCATTTCTTCTTTTTTTGGCTCTTCTTCTTGTTGCTCTCCTTGATTGGTTTTTGGAGTCTCTCCCGACATGGACTTGGGAGAGTAGGAGGAGTGGTGGGTGGGGTCTCCACTAGTTGTTTCCTTATTTTTGGTGGAGGGGAAGGCATTGCTTTTGGCTCTTGTGGAGGGGACTTGGATTTGGAAGGGAAAAGGGAAGAAGAATTGAGGTGAGATGGAAGACTAGGGATGGAGAAGGAAACCAACACTTGGGGGAAGATGATGGGAAGCTTGGAATTCAAGCTTAGGTTGAGATGGTGCTACTTGGGGAATGAGAGAAAAAACTACCAGATGATGGTGTAGGACTTACCCATTGACAAGGCTCCTGACACCAAGTTCGTAGGCCTCTATCTCCTCAGTCCATTGTGCAAGTTGGGGCAACATCTCAACCATGAAGTCAAGCTTTCTCATGGGCTATAGTGTCTTGGAAAAGGGCCTTCCCATGGACAAGGTGCCCTGCAACCAATCCTGAATGCCTTCATTTGTGTTGTAGCCCCTAGACTGCACCATGTTAGCCTCCATTCTTTGAATCTTCTCCAAGTAGATCAACATTCTCCACATAACTGTTACCATTATATGCGTCCCCTTGTTCTTGATAAGCTCCATAGCCAAAATGGTTTTGACACTACTCATATGGGTAAGCATAATGGTTCTGAATCTGATCATAATGTTGATCTAGAGGAGTTGTGAAATACATTGGAGGTGGACTACACTGTTGTTGCTGCAAGTGTGAGTTCCAAGAGGGAATGAAGTCATGATTGCACAACTTCATGAATGGTAGAAGATGAAAGATGTGGAAGGAATAATGGGTGGAAATGGATGGGAAGAAGGGTCTGAACTCAGAGGATGGGTTGTTGACCAGATGGAGTCACCAGATGTGTTGAAACATGCCTCTCCAAAGGCTAGATCTCAAGCAATAACACATAACACATCAAACCTGAGATGAAGATGTAAAGCTCTTCATTCTATCCCACCGGGCATGCCAAAAATTGTTGATGTAAAATCACAGCACCCCCGAATGGCCTCAGATCTGAGTGGGGCATCCGGTGTGACTACATAACATGGGACCATCTCTCAAGTTGTGGGACTTGTGGACTTGAGATGGCCCTCCGGAGAAATTCAACTTCTTCTTCCTAATCCTAATACTAAACTACTTCTAAGGAAGGAAAACTATCTAATCCTAATCTAACAATGCCAAGGAGACAGGAGAGAGAGAGATCATGAAAATAAAGAAATCCTACACTACAAAGGTGATACACAAGAAAAAGGGTCTAGTCACAATCTCAACTGCCGAAATGAGAGAGAGGTGAAATGGAGAGGATGGACAAGATGCATCACAAACCAAAGATAGAGTTCACATAGAACACCACTTCAAACCCATTAAACACAACTCCCAAAACCTATAATAGACATCAGAAGTATGCACAGTATACCCTACAATGATGAGAGGCAAGAAGAGACAATAAAATAAGGAAGGATGGACAAAATGCATCACAAAACATAGATTTTATTGCTCCATGAGTTCACACAAGTACATCATCAGTGGGAAAGAGGCAAGAAAATGCCATTACAGAGCCAAGAGAGGAGGCTTAAGCTCCACATTCGACCCTAGGGAAGAAAAAAGAGGGGGCAGGAGAGAAAAGATGACCAACCTTTGAAATATGCCCCTCCTTTACAATATATAGAAGAATAAGAGAAGGAGAGAGGGAAAATTTGAATCCTTCTTCAACCACCAAAGATATGCATTGAATTCACCTACTCCAACCACCCTAGAAAGCATTGAAATCTACCTATAACAATGATGGGCTTCACTACAAGACCCATGCCTTCATGTGTTGTTCCTTGTTGGGAAAGAAAGGAGTCTATTCTTCATCATGGTGATAGGTGAGAGACTTGAAAGCCTAAAAATGGCGGACCAGATCATTAATGGTTACAGGTGAGTAGCAGGCATCGAGATCTTTCCAAAAAGTCCTCTCCCACTCAAATCGAGCTTCCAATCGAAAGATATGGCCATCTGAAGGTGCTTTGGGTTTGGGTCTATTAGTGCAAGATCCACCTGGCAGCCCTGAGCATTTTAAAGATTCAGTCCCTTCCTTCACTCTTGAAATTATGCCAAACTCGACACATGGTGGCATCCACGGGCCTGTTCTATTTTGTTTTTCTTCTACCTAAGCCCCTCTTATTGGTGGAGACATTGTTCCTAACCCGAGACACGTGGAGGCTTCGTGCTCATTTGGAAACTACCCCTGTTTTCACCTTTGAAGTTGATGGACAAGGCATGTTTAGGCTTCCATTTTCTCTTTTTTGCTTGATTTTAGCTATGATTCATCCCGCCTTGCCTTTATTAGTCCCCCGACTATGTGGTGAGTTGGCACATGTTTGGGGATCACCTTTGGATTTTAACCTTGAAGATGTGCCGAGATGATGCATGGAGGCTTCCTTCGACATGTCCAGAGACTTGGAATTTTCAATGGTCGGTGTCCCCTTTTTGAACCTGGGGACATGTGGCGGGCTAGCATGAGTTTGGGGTTACTCATTGGGAGTGCACCTTTTGAATTTGTGTCGAGCTGACATGTGGAAGCTTCGTGCTCATTTGGGGTATGCCTCCGGATTTTAACTCGAAGTTACGCTTGTGAGGATTGTGGAGGCTTCCGCTCACTCTTTTATACTTAGCCGATGATTCGGGCTTGCTACCCATTTAGGAACAACTATTGGACCCTAGACACATGGAGAGTCTCCATGCACATTTGGAGACCCTATTTGGACCTAACTCGTTGGAGGTGCGCCAATTGGACACATGGAGGCTTCCACTCGATCTTCTATACTTAGCCAATTTAATGGTCGGCTCTGCCCCCTTTTTTACTTCTAGTCACATGGCGAGCCTACGCTTGTTTGGGACCTACCTTTGGATTTTACCTCTGAAGTTGCACCTAGATGATGCGTGGATCCTTCCTTCGGCTTCCTCTGAATTTTCAACATCGACTCTTTCTCGACACTTTGGATGCATGGAGGGCATGCACACATTTGGGGTCTCCATTTTGATGCGCCTTTTGGAATTGCACAGCTAACACATGGTGCCTTCCATGAGTCCGTTACTTTTGTTGAGTCGACTCACATGTGAAGTCCAAAACTTCAAGCCCTTTCTTCAATCTTCCCTGTGAGCCTTTGGCATCCTTTGACATCATTTTCTTCCTTCGCCGAACTTTCTCCTCCTCATTGTTAATCTTTCCTGCCCCTCATTTTTTGGATCGATTGTGAGCTCGCAGGACTAAGCCTAACCATTTGATTATCTCCTTTGTAGGGTCGTGTTTGATCAATTTTTTGGGGGAAAATTGGGATAACAATAGATTATTTTTATCCTTCATCATTATAATTTGACGTGAAAACTACATGCTCCATTTCATATTTATTAGTCGAGCTCACCATTGAACTTCAAAATTCAAGTTCCTCTTCAATGAAATTTTATTGCTCTTGGTTATTTGCAATGTCATTTAATAATCTTTGTGCATCACTTTGCAAGTATTTAATAATGCAAGAGTATTTATGCATGCAATAATAAGGGACACTCGGTTGCATCTTCTTAGTCATCTTAAAACTATTCTTCCTTGCTTTCATCATCATCGAACGTAAAACATGTTAAGCTACAAACATGTTGTTCATTTCAGAATCTGTTGATTTAGCTTCATGATTTACCTAAACATCCTCTTTGGTTTTGTAACATATGATGAATCGCTAGTTTGTATGAGTATGGTGCCTTCATGCACACTACATTCAGAATATATAGATTGATGATCATCTTCGACCTAATTTTGATCTACCTTTGTAAAATCAAACCGTATCTTTTGTAATGGTTCTTTCTCTAACTCTGGAATATGATCAAACTGAAATTTTGAAACCCATTGCTGCAAATTTTGCAAAAAATCCATCCTTTTGTTCTCTTCAATTGGATTCCCTTCTTAGATGATATTCTTATTTTATCCTTCATGAATTGGTACTACAAATGAAGGAGGATGGGTAAAGGCAGGTGGTAATCGTCTTGAGTTGGAAAATTTTTAATAAAGGACTTGGTAAGGGAAAGGGTTCTAATTCTGCATGTGGGTATGTGTGATTTAAAAGCAAGAGTAGAAAGAAATCTTAAAAACAAATATTTCCTTTCAGTATGTGATTGTATAATATAATGAGTAGCATTTGCAGAGCTGAAAACTTGGAAACTGATAAATGGGTTGCTTTGGCTATCAAGGAAGGTATGTAAGCATTATATCTTATTGTGGAAGGTAAGTGGGAACATCCCATTGATAGGGTTCCTCAACCTGATGCCTATCATTCTCTAATGCTTGTAATTTTTCAAAATCTTCCTTGATAGCTAAATATGTTTGCTTCAAAATATTAAACTTGATTATAAGATGTTTTTGTTGTGCATAATGAGCATAACCATCTCGCATAACCTTGATCCTGAACATCATAACCATCATCATACTAATAATCATATTGATATGTAGGGTTTAGCTTATGAGGATATTCATTTTGATATGGGTCATAGTACTATTTTGAAGAAGAATATGGGTGAAAAGGATGTGGATCTCGACTGGTAATGTTGCTAAAAATGGGGATTCATGGTTGTGGGACCTCATAAAATATAGAAATATTAAAAATGGGCCTTCTTGTAATGAAAACATCTTGATAACAACAAAATAATAGATTTGTATTTTCTCTAAAAATACCTCAAAAAGGTTGAACTGAATAATTTGATGATAAATGTTGCACTAATCTGAAATCATATCTCTGATTCACCACATGAGTTCATTTTAGATCTTCAATCTTGAGCACATCAATACTTGTTCTTGTCCTACTCGGATTGCCAAAACTATTATCTCTCGAATTACACCTTGTGATTGAGG